>VDFB02086639.1:0-54677 GCA_007258455.2 Sequoia sempervirens | reverse complement strand
CCTTATATAGGCAAGGTTGAAATGTAGTAATGAACATGATGTTGAAAAATTTCATAATCCTATGACACGAGACAACTAACAAACTAATCACCTAGGAAATGATGCATTAGCTAGATAAGATAAGTTCTAGGAAAGCTAATTAAGACTTCTAGAAATAATCTTATGTCCTAAGTAAACTTATGTAAGTGTTATTAGTTATTTAATTACACCAAAACCCCCCCATAAGTGCAACTTAGGGAGAAGATTATTATACAAATGATGCAAAGGTGGGTCCTAGCTACTAGACCATGTTAGGTACCCATGTACAGATGCAAAAATAAATATCTCACAAACAAAGAAAAGGAGAAAACCTAGTGGGACAAAACTCATCTCCAAAAGATAGAAAAGAAAAAAAAGAAACAAATCATGTGAAGAAGGATGGAGGACTCCATGATACCACCCAAATACACCATCTATCACATATATACATTACAAAAAGCCCCCATAGGAAGGAAAGAAAGAGACTATGTACCCCCCTAGAATATGAAATGACCTATAAAAATGGTAAGTGTCTGAAGACAAAACATGATCCAATTTTGAAAAACAACTTATCTCCCTTTTGGAAGAAACAAAACCATGTACAAGTGTTGGAATCCTTCCCATTCTAGATAGGAATTGAAACAAAAAATCATGAATATGTATGATGATATTGTCTCTGAAAGTTGCTCAAGTGTATCCTTTGCCACTAAAGATGAAGATGCCACAATAAAATCAGGTACATGCCCAATCAAAGAGGAAGGTGACAAATCAGGACTATGCAGAAATTGATGTTGAAAAAGATCCAAAGACCAGGATGGTTTGACAACAGTTGTGCAATGGTTGTCATCAAACATGAGAGATATCCCATCAAGTGTGTCCTCCAAATCTAAAATGTGAGACTCCACAAACAAGGATACAATGTTTGATATATATGAATCCCAATCAAGAAGACAATGAGATACTGATTGTAATGAATCACTGGACATGCTCAATGACTCATGACCATGAGGATGTTCTTGTTGAATAGGAATGATAGGAGCCTCAATTAGTGACTCTTCACAAGGAATCACTGAAGGTGAAGTTACATCAACTATCTTTGAAGGAGAAGGATCATCTGAAGAACCCTTCTCAACCTCTTCAAAAGATTCAAAGAACTCCAAACAATCAAACTCCTACATAGTATCACAATCATAGGGTATCTTATCTAAAGAATGAAGGAGAACATGACATTCTAAAACTGAACCATCTGGGAATGGTGGAGTATCAGGATCACCATATATCTCCCAAAGCTTAGTCCAAATAGTATGAGGAAAATCATGATGATCAATAGATTTCAAAATATCATCATCAACATGCATTACAATGACCCCTAAAACATTATATTTGTTGTGAGTCCAAGCAAATTTTTGAATACCTTGATTGGATGGGGAACAATACCATACAAATGTGGCAACAATTCAAGAGATTGTAGATGGTCTATGATTTCATCTCTCCATTGTTTATAGTTTCCCTTTTGCAACATAATTAGAAAAGGATAATATGCACACCTTATAATGAACTATGAATGATCTCCACAATTACAAAGAAATTGGCCTTCAATATGAATTAGAAACTACCAAATATGATATATATTGCAAATGAAGTCTTCCCAAACTGATAGAACCTCTCCGGGACTCAAGATGTCCAAGAAATAAGTCAAAATTCCAAATGTGAAAAATACTAAATAAATAATACTTGGTTTTGAATCTAGAAAATGTGCATGGGAACAATGATAGAGCTCTTGAATAGCTTCCAAATACAACTTGAATCACTAAAATCAAAGAAATTGGCTGAAAGTTATGAGCTCAGAGGTCAAAATCCAAAGACCAGGATGGTTTGACAATAGTTGTGCAATAGTTTTCATCAAACATGAGAGGTATCCCCTCAAGTGTGTCCTCCAAATCTGAAATGTGCGACTCCACAAACAAGGATGAAATGTTTGATAGATATGAATCCCAATCAAGAAGACAATTAGATACTAAATGTAATGAATCACTGTACATACTCAATGAATCATCACCATGAGGATGTTCCTATTGAATAGGAATGATAGGAGCCTCAATCAATGACTTTTCACAAGGAATCACTAAAGGTGAAGGTACATCAACTATCTTTGAAGGAGAAGGATCATCTGAAGCACCCTTCTCAACCTCTTCAGAAGATTCAATGCACTCCAAACAATCAAACTCCTACATAGTTTCACCCTGATATGGTATTTTATCTAAAGAATGAAGGGCCACATGACATTCTGAAACTGAATCATCTAGGAATGGTGGAGTATCAAGATTGCCATATATCTCCCAAAGCTTAGTCCAAATAGTATGAGGACAATCATGATGATCAATAGATTTCAAAATATCATCATCAACATGCATTGCAATGACCCCTAAAACATTATATCTATTGCATCTCCAAGAAAATTTTTGAATACCTTGACCTAGATAGGGAACAATACCATACAAATGTGGCAACAATTCAAGAGATTGTAAATGATCTATGATTCCATCTCTCCATTGTTTATAGTTTCCCTTTTGCAACATAATCAGAAAAGGATAATATGCAAACCACATAATGAACTACGAATGATCTCCACAATTACAAAGAAATTGACCTTCAATATGAATTAGAAACTCCCAAATATGATATATACTACAAATGAAGTCTTCCCAAACTAATATAACCTCTCCAAGACTCAAGATGTCTAAGTAATCAGTCAAAATTCCAAATGTACAAAATAATAAATAAATAATACTTGGTTCTGAATCTAGAAAATGTGCATGGACACAATGATAGAGCTCCTGAATAGATTCCAAATGCAACTTGAATCACCAAAATCAGAGAAACTGGCTGAAATTTATGAGCTCGAAGGTAAAAATCCAAAGACTAGGATGGTTTGACAACAGTTTTACAATGGTTGTCATCAAACATGAGAGATATCCCCTCAAGTGTGTCCTCCAAATCTAAAATGTGAGACTCCACAAACAAGGATTCAATGTTTGATAGATATGAATCCCAATTAGGAAGACAATGAGATACTGAGTGTAATGAATCACTGGACATACTCAATGACTCATCACCATGAGGATGTTCTTGTTGAATAGGAATGATAGGAGCCTCAATCAATGTCTCTTCACAAGGAATCATTAAAGGTGAAGGTACATCAACTATCTTTGAAGGAGAAGGATCATCTGAAGAACCCTTGTCAACCTCTTTGGAAGATTCAAGCACACCAAACAATCAAACTCCTACATAGTATCACCATCATAGGGTATCTTATCTAAAGAATGAAGGGGAACATGAAATTATTAAACTGAATCATCTAGGAATGGTGGAGTATCAGATCACCATATATCTCCCAAAGCTTAGTCCAAATAGTATGAGAAAAATCATGATGATCAATAGATTTCAAAATATCATCATCAATATGCATTACAATGATGCCTAAAACATTATATTTGTTGTGACTCCAAGAAAATTTTTGAATACCTTGACCTAGATGGGGAACAATACCATAAAAATGTGGCAACAATTCAAGAGATTTTAGATGATCTATGATTCCATATCTCCATTGTTTATAGTTTCCCTTTTGCAACATAATTAGAAAAGGATAATATGCAAACCCCATAATCAACTATGAATGATCTCCACAATTACAAAGAAATTGACCTTCAATATGAATTAGAAACTCCAAAATATGATATATACTACAAATGAAGTCTTCTCAAATTGATAGAACCTCTACAAGACTCAGGATGTCCAAGTAATCAATCAAAATTCCAAATGTGTTAACTACTAAATAAATAATACTTGGTTATGAATCTAGAAAATGTGCATGGACACAATGATAGAGCTCCTAAATAGTTTCCAAACGCAACTTGAATCACCAAAATCAAAGAAACTGGCTAAAATTTATAAGCTTGGAGGTCAAAATCCAAAGACTAGGATGGTTTGACAACATTTTTGTAATGGTTTTCATCAAACATGAGAGATATCCCCTAAAGTGTGTCCTCCAAATCTAAAATGTGAGACTCCACAAACAAGGATGCAATGTTTTATAGATATAATCCCAATCAGGAAGACAATAAGATACTGATTGTAATGAATCACTGGACATACTCAATGACTCATCACCATGAGGATGTTCCAATTGAATAGGAATGATAGGAGCCTCAATCAATGATTCTTCACAAGGAATCACTAAAGGTGAAGGTACATCAACTATCTTTGAAGGAGAAGGAGCATTTGAAGAACCCTTGTCAACCTCTTTGGAAGATTCAAATCACTCCAAACAATCAAACTCCTACATTGTATCACCATCATAGGGTATCCTATCTGAAGAATGAAGGGGAGCATGACATTTTGAAACTAAATCATCTAGGAATGGTGGAGTATCAGGATCACCATATATCTCCCAAAGCTTAGTCCAAATAGTATGAGGACAATCATGATGATCAATAGATTTCAAAATACTATCGTCAACATGCATTGCAATGACCCCTAAAACATTATATCTATTGCATCTCCAAGACATTTTTTGAATACCTTGACCTAGATGGGGAACAATACCATACAAATATAGCAACAATTCAAGAGATTGTAGATGATCTATGATTCCATCTCTCCATTGTTTATAGTTTCCCTTTTGCAACATAATTAGAAAAGGATAATATGAAAACCCCATAATGAACTATGAATGATATCCATAATTACAAAGACATTGACCTTCAATATGAATTAGAAGCTCCCAAATATGATATATACTACAAATGAAGTCTTCCCAAACTGATAGAACCTCTCCAGGACTCAGGATGTCCAAGTAATCAGTCAAAATTCCAAATGTGCAAAATACTGAATAAATAATACATGGTTTCAAATCTAGAAAATGTGCATGGACACAATGATAGATCTCCTAAATAGCTTCCAAATGCAACTTGAATCACCAAAATCAGAGAAACTGGCTGAAAGATATGAGCTTGGAGGTCACAATGGCAGATCTAACTTCAAATCGATATGATTTGTACCTATAGAAAAATATAGTAAAATGACCTATACCATTGTGAAGTACACGAAACCATCTTTCTAATGATATCTTGTTTGTAGAATTTTGATAATGTGGCAAAAAGTTATGGGAAAATGAAAAAAATAGCCATTTTATGGAAAATCGAGGTACCACTGACTAAATAGGCACAAATTTTGATGACCAACTAGGTGCAAAATTTTAGCTCCTAGTTGCAGTATATGACTTGGTCGGGTGTTGGGTGAATAAAAGAGAGCCACCCTCTAAGTGGCAGCAGGGTGGTAGAATAAGGTAGCGATGACGATGAGGGATGGCACTGCTTCGCGTGGCTCCACCCTCAGTGATAGCCCCAAAAAGTTAATGTGACCATGGAAAATGATGAAGGAGCTCGGCACAATGACATAGATTGAAGCTAGTAAAGGGAAAAATAGTAGGCAGATGGAATATTCTAGCGGATGAAGAAAGTCAAGGATGGCAGATGAGAAAACTAGTAGGTGATGAGAATATGCTGGTGTGGGGGAGTATGTCGGTGTTCGACTGGAGGTAGGTTGGGTTGGTGATGTTGATAGGACAAACAAAGTAGGTATGATGGTACCTTGAATGTATAGGTCATAGAATTAAAAATTCAAACCACCATTAAAATAAAATGCCTCCAAATAATATATGATATGCTTGCTCAAAAAATTTTAATAGCCCGAAAATATGAATAAGGCCCAATAAAATATAAATAGCCCAATGAATAAATAAATTTTGTAGAATATAATAATTTTATTTTTATTTTTATTCTACAAATATATTGTACCCTATACCTGGCGAGTCGTATGGCCTGCTAGGTAAAACAAAATTGCCTCATGAATAGCTGAAGGAGAAATAGGGTGAATTATATGTTGATTTTCATCTCTCGATTCTACTAGAAATGATGGCGAGGTCGGATCTACCTAAAAATGCACTAGAAACTCTGCAACTCCTAGATCTTGCAAATATTCAAACCTCCATAACTTTGGCTAGAAATGTCAAATTTAGATAAAACAAAAGTTAATTTCGACCTTCTCAGCTACCTTGAACTCAAATCTGAGCTTAGATTTCCTCCAACATGAGCCAAAAGTGACTTACCATGAAATACCACCTATGGAGAGAACCAAAAATCAAGATCTCTCACTAGCAATAGCTCCACCCTGAAATTTGAGAAGGTTTTTGCAAGAAGTGGCTTTGATACCATGTAAGAGTTGAAGATATTAGCTCAACACCCAAGACCACTTACAAAAAAAATGAAAACCTTCCACAGGATAGTATGCAAGAAAGAGCTTTCTTGATATTAAGACTCATCAAATGATGAGGTATGAAGTATGTTACAAATGAGTACAATCACCTTCCTTATATAAGCAAGGTTGAAATGGAGTAATGAACATGATGTTGAAAAATGTCATAATCCTATGACATGAGCCAACTAACAAACTAATCACCTAGAAAATGATGCATTAGCTAGATAAGATAAGTTCTATAAAAGACAACTAAGACTTCTAGAAAGAATCTTATCTCCTAAGTAAACTTATTAAACTGTAATTCAATATTTAATTACACCAACAAAGTAGACATGGAGGAGGAGATAGAGAGGTGATGACGTAGAGAGGGGAGGCATAGAGAAGAGAAGAGAGAGAAGAACACAGAGAAAGATATGGCTAAGTAGGGATAGAGAGTCATACAAGGAGTGACTAAGATACTTAGAGAGGGGAGAGGTATAGAGGTGAGGAGGAGAGAGAGAGAAGAAAATGAGAGAGTTCACAAAGAGGAAAAGAGGGATAAGGAGGGAGGAATAGAGATGGAGAGGGGGGGAATAACTAGAGAGGTTATGTAGAGAAGGAGTAGAATAGGTTTTCCAACCATAATTCAACACAATTCATTCAGCTCTCAAGCCTCAAGACCCCAACAATAGTGGTTTGCACAATATCACTTGCTTCCAACTTCTAGGTCTCCAAACCTAGTTTTAAGTGCACATATTTTAGAAAATTTTGTTTGAACATAGTACCAACACCTTTTTAGACACCCATTATGCTTAAATTCAACATATAGTGTTTATGGATATGGTTTTTTTGGACCAAGTTCCTCCAATTAGGTCTGCTATGCCAAAAACAAGGCCAATTACGCCACTTTTCTAAAGCATCTACAAGGAATTCAATATCCAAACCCAAAAACTCTTCACCAATGGTCTTCACATGTCACATAGGGTCCAATTCAATAGGTTTTATCATCAACCAACACTTACAAATTGTTTTCCTACACTATCACTACTCTACCTAAGCCTAACACATGAAGATGTTAGGTTAGGGCTTGGAAAAAAACCTCCAAACTCCATTCCTTACTCCAAAAGACAACAAAAAAATTAAAAACAAACCAAAATCCTCCATTCCATTGAGTTTGTCTAGAATTCAATAGTGGAATGGGCTATTTACATTTCTTGACTTCAAACCCTTAAACTAGGGTTACAGGTGGTCTACAAAGAAATCCTTCAAACTCACTTATTTCTCAATGAAATTCAACCACACCATGACCAAATTGTAGAGGATTCATAGCTTGAAAAAATTACATGAGTTTTAGAACATCACACAACTATATGGGGCCATACAGAACCAAGAAACTACAGAAAAAACTAGAAATTTGCAAAAAAAAAAAAGAGATTCATTGCATTAGTTGTCCTCCAAATGCTTCAACAACCTTTCCTCAATTTTTTTGAGGCCATTTAAACATGTAACAACTGAATTCCAATGGTCTACAACTGAATTTCAAATAGGTGACCGTTCATCTTCTTCACAATGCAAAAATTGTCAAGTTGACAAGCAACTTTTACATCATTTTGATAACTTTTACCAAACACACTTAAATGACCCTACATGATAGAAAATCATCAAATATATTATCCATTCAACATTATTACATCAACATAAGAAAAAAAACACAAAAAATCCAACCTAGTGATGCAGAGGGTCAGGGATCTCAAAAGATACACAAAGATTTAAGATTAACAAAATTTTGTTCTTCAATCTCTCAACTAGACACTAACTTAGAAATAAGGCCTTCACCTTGCACTTAAGACCTATCTGCCTCCCTTGTGATTCCTAATCATTGAAATGATCTCAAAAGACTTGAACAAACTTGATTCAAATGGGTTTCAAGCCCTAACCCTCCATTTTATACAAAACTCTCTTTTGCTGCTCACATAGCCATCTAACCTATTAGACCTTTGGCAATGGATTTTTGACTTCTTCCTCAAATTTTGCAAATGAAACTCCAATCTAATGATGGTTTTAGATGTGTACTGTGATGACAAACATCATGTCAACTCCTTGGCATCAATTGTTTCAGACAACCTCACTTCAAACCCTGTTGTTTCCTTAAAATTAGGCCTAATTAGCCCTATTTTACAAAGCAACCCCTCTTTAAATTTGTCTCCTGACCATGAAACTTTCAGAAGTCTCCTAAAATGACTCAAAACCAAAGAATCCAATTTTTTAGCCCTCTATGACACATCTATCACACTCCAGCACAAACCCCTCCTCAGCTTGCCTCAAAAACTAGGGCTTCTTGAAAACTAACCTTCCAATCACTTCCATAACTTTCTCATTGACTCTACACCATTATTACAACATATTTAGTTGATCCAAACTCAAAAACATGCCCCTCATTAAGGCAGATCTTCTGCTGCTACACCCTAGCCTCCATCTTCAAGCACTTTTCCCTTTGACAACTTGGTGTACACCTTGATATTCTTCCTTCCTGCACATTATTTGGTTAAATTTGTATGATAAATGTTAGGAATGATCCATTTCACAGGTCACAGCAGCATTCTACCTTGAAATGGATCAATCATCCATGAAAATCACCAAAATTAGTGAAAAATCTGCACTTTTTTTAGGACAGTCAGCAATATAATGCAAAGAACTAATTATAAACGTGTATCAGATCATTCAAGAGGTTAATTGAAAGTAAATACAGGTTCTTGAACCATCCAATTGAATAGAAATTCAAAAGGAATCAATAGATCATCAAAAAGACTCAAGAAAATGCAAAAAAACTATGTTTTTTCACTATTTTCTGTAGCAGTCCGTATAGTCACTTCTCCAAACGCCCAACCTCTGTACAAATGACCATTTTTGGGTTATAGAACCATCCCCCAACTGATCCAACTGATTGTAATTGATTACAATGCATAATTACCTCTAAAACACCTAAAACTCCTTTTCCCGCCTAAACTAAAATTTAAAAATTTGAAATTACAAACTAGAGATTTATTAAAATCTATCACCTAAAAACCATTGGATATTCAATATCCAAGTTTATTTGACCAAACTAAAGCATTAGAACACTAATCAAACCCTTAGAACATGATTTTCCCTTTACTTTGCATTTTTAACCTAGATTCCTTATCAGGAACCTTGAAACTTTTAACACCCTCATTACACTTATTCATCTCAAATGCCATTATAGGCTTCAATACATCATAATTTATGTTTTGATTTATTTGGAAGGTCCTCTTGACCCTTGCACTCTCCTGGTTCTTGACGTGCTCCTTGAAGGCCCTGGGTGCTCCTGCACCATTCTCCCCAGGAAAGAAAGAACTCTTGCCCCAAGAAGTGTCCCATGTGTTGTCACCAAAAGACCTTTTGCTCTCATGTGTTTTCATCTTCCAATGAGCAAGTATTTAGTCCCCCAAATTCACTGTCTTTCTCTTCTGCCAATCTGCATTCTTGACATTCATCATGTGAGAGCCAAAAATCTGTTTTGTTTGTCCTTTTTGCTGCTTGAACTCAGTTTGATTTTGTGCCCTGTTTCTGCCTCTATTCCCCTAATTTCCTTGTGAAAAGATACCATCACTATCATGCTCAATTATAGGGCATTCAATGCCTCCAACCTTGATACTGTCCAAATCCCACAAATTCTAATTTTTAGGACTGTCTTCTTCACAACCCTGCTGCAACTTGTCTTTTTTCAACCTACTAATGTCTTCCCCTGTTTTACCCTGCTCATTTACCTGCAAATGCTTCTCAAAATAGATCATAAAACTTTCATTTGACTGCTCCAAAGGCAAAGGCACTAACTTGTATCTCACTGCATCCTTATGCACCAAATATGTGTTATGAAAACCATCATGCAATGTCCTTCTAGCATATTGCCATGGTCTCCCCAAGATGATATGACCACAAGTCATTGGAATGACATCACAAAGCACCCTATCATGATATGAACCAATTGAGAAATCAACAAAAGCTCTCTTACCAATCTCCACATGCTGTCCTTGAGTTACCCAAGTGGCCTTGTAGGGAGTAGGATGATCAAATGTTTCAATCCCTAGCTTGGTTACCATATCAACTGAAACTAAATTGCTATGTGACCCTGAATCTATAAGCAATCTGCATATCTTACCATGACTGAGACAATTTGTTTTGAAAATGGTTACCTTTGGTTCTTGATGAAGCCTTTCTCCTTGCTTGATCATGAGAAACTCACCATCAGTCACAGGGTCTGCCATGAATGTTTTTGACTCCTCCTTCTTATCTTCTTCTTCTTGCACCAAGGTAGCTCTCCTTTCTCTGCCTTTATCAGCTTGTTCCCACTTAGGACACTTGAAGGAAGGATGCCCTGGTTCATTGCAATTAAAACATCTGCCTGTGAATGGTCCTCTACCTTGTCCAAATCTGCCTCCTCCTCTTGGAGTGTACCCACCTCTTTGATCAGAAAATATCTCTTTACCCTTGTCATTGCTGCTTTTATCATTACTGCCTTGTCCTTGCTCTCTATTACCTCTGCCCTTGTTTGAACTACCTCCTCTTCCACCATTGTTTGATCTTTCTTGCTTCCTTTTCACCTTTTCTTCTGCTCTAATGGCCAACTGAAAACATTCTCCCAATGTTCTTGGCAATTGCAAACCAATCTCATCTTGCAGATTGTACCTTAAGCCATTGATGTACCTGGCTATCTTCTCATCTTCTTCCTCATAACCTCCTCTAATACTAAGCTTGTGAAATTGCTCAGTATAGGACATAACATCCAAGTCCTTTTGCTTTAAATTCTGCCTCATCCTTTTCACATGAATGGTATAATCAGATGGTAGGAATTGCTCCTTGACCAAACTCTTCATCCTTGCCCATGTAGAGACCTTTGCCAATCCTCTAGCCATCCTATCATTCTGGAAACTTGTCCACCATGTCAATGCTGTGCCTCTCAACTTGGTTTTAGCAAACTTGACTTTCCTTTCTTCATCCATCTCCTCAAATTCAAAGTAGTTTTCCATGGCATCAAGCCATCCCAATACCTCTTCACTATCCATCTTCCCTTGATAGATAGGTAAGTCTATGTGACTCTTCCCTCCATGACCCTATATTGCCTTCAATAACCTCACTAACCTCCTTTCCTCAGGGTCCTCTGTATCATCAGCTTGCTGTTCCTGATTTACCCTCACATGCTCTTCATCCTCTTCATTGTTTTCTTGGTCTTCTTGGCCTTCTCTCCTCCTACTCCTCTCAAGGTTATTGATCCTTGCTTTCATAGTGTCTCTCTCTCTTCTCCATTGTCTTTCTTCTCTTGCTCTTGCTGCTTCTTGTTCCCTTCTTTCTCTTCTCTCCCTCTCAAAGATCTCCTTCAACTCTTCCAACTCTCTTGCCAATTGGTTTTTTGGTGCCATTGCTACTTCTCCAATCCCTAAAGGACCTACTCACTACTCTGATACCACTCTGATGCAGAGCGTCAGGGATCTCAAAAGATACACAAAGATTTAAGATTAACAAAATTTTGTTCTTCAATCTCTCAACTAGACACTAACTTAGAAATAAGGCCTTCACCTTGCACTTAAGACCTATCTACCTCCTTTGTGATTCCTAATCATTAAAATGATCTCAAAAGGCTTGAACAAACTTGATTCAAATGGGTTTCAAGCCCTAACCCTCCATTTTATACAAAATTCTCTTTTGCTGCTCACATAGCCATCTAGCCTATTAGACCTTTGGCAATGGATTTTTGACTTCTTCCTCAAATTTTGCAAATGAACCTCCAATATAATGATGGTTTCAGATGTGTATTGTGATGACAAACATCATGTCAACTCCATGGCATCAATTGTTTCAGACAACCTCACTTCAAACCCTGTTGTTTCCTTAAAATTAGGCCTAATTAGCCCTATTTTACAAAGCAACCCCTCTTTAAATTTGTCTCCTGACCATGAAACTTTCATAAGTCTCCTAAAATGACTCAAAACCAAGGAATCCAAGTTTTTAGCCCTCTATGACACTTCTATCACGCTCCAGCACAAACCCCTCCTCAGCTTGCCTCAAAAACTAGGGCTTCTTGAAAACTAACCTTCCAATCACTTCCAGAACTTTCTCATTGACTCTACACCATTATTACAACATATTTAGTTGATCCAAACTCAAAAACATGCCCCTCATTAAGGCAGATCTTCTGCTGCTACACCCTAGCCTCCATCTTCAAGCACTTTTCCCTTTGACAACTTAGTGTACACCTTGATATTCTTCCTTCCTGCACATTAGTTGGTTAAATTTGTATGATACATGTTAGGAATGATCCATTTCATAGGTCACAGCAGCATTCTACCTTGAAATGGATCAATCATCCATGAAAATCACCAAAATTAGTGAAAAATCTGCACTTTTTTTAGGACAGTCAGCAATATAATGCAAAGAACTGATTATAAACGTGTATCAGATCATTCAAGAGGTTAATTGAAAGTAAATACAGGTTCTTGAACCATCCAATTGATTAAAATTCAAAAGGAATCAATAGATCATCAAAAAGACTCAAGAAAATGCAAGAAAACTATGTTTTTTCACTATTTTCTGTAGCAGTCCGTACAGTCACTTCTCCAAACGCCCAACCTCCGTAAAAATGACCATTTTGGGGTTATAGAACCATCCCCCAACTGATCCAACTGATTGTAATTGATTACAATGCATAATTACCTCTAAAACACCTAAAACTCCTTTTCCCGCCTAAACTAAAATTTAAAAATTTGAAATTACAAACTAGAGATTTATTAAAATCTATCACCTAAAAACCATTGGATATTCAATATCCAAGTTTATTTGACCAAACTAAAGCATTAGAACACTAATCAAACCCCTAGAACATGATTTTCCCTTTACTTTGCATTTTTAACCTAGATTCCTTATCAGGAACCTTGAAACTTTTAACACCCTCATTACACTTATTCATCTCAAATGCCATTATAGGCTTCAATACATCATAATTTATGTTTTGATTTGTTTGGAAGGTCCTCTTGACCCTTGCACTCTCCTGGTTCTTGACGTGCTCCTTGAAGGCCCTGGGTGCTCCTGCACCACCTAGACACCTAATGACAACATTCAAGTAAAAATGCCATGGTGCCCCTACACCATACACCCAAAGAGGAAAAATTCTCAAGTTCCACCTAAGATCAGCTCCTGTACTAAAGTCCCATTCCTTTTAATATCTTCTTCAGACATCCATGTTGCATCCTTATGAGGTAAAGCATTCCATTTGACAAGATAATCATTGTAAACTTTATGTCTAGTCCTTTTCACCTCTTTTTTGTCCAAGATTGCTTTAATCTTCAATGGTTCAAAATGAGGTAGATTTATAACCCATTCTTAATAAATAACCTCAACCTCAACACCTATACCTACATCCAAAAATCCATTAAAATGGTAGAGATCAACAACACAAAAGATAGGGGAGATAGCAACTCCAGGAGGGAGTTTTATCTCATATGCATTGGCCCCAAACTTATGGACTTTTTTGCAAGGCCCAATTTTCTTCATCAGCAACTTGGTATATTTTCCTTTTGGAAACCTTTCCTTTTGAAAGTGTGCAAGGAAAAAATATCATGTACCTCTCTTCTCTTCAAATCATCTTTCTTTTTGTACTTCTCTACACTTTTCTACAAATTTTATTTAACTTGATGATGGATCTATCTCATGGCTTCTGCAAATGCTTCACCTTCAGCACTTCTCTTCTCCATCCCTATCAAATACCTAAGTTCAAAGACAATTCTTTGTTTGATACCACATACCACTTCAAAAGGACTTTTCCCTATGCTTCTATTGACTAAATCATTATAAGCATATTCATCTTGAGGAAGAACTAAATCCAATTGTTGCTCATGCTCCTTTGTGAGACACCTCAAGAGGTTTCCAAGTGATCTATTGAACACGTCATTCTATCCATCCATTTTTACATGGGTAAGTGCACCGAGATGGTTCCCAAAAAGGGGGCTTAAGTGGCCACCTTTTTTAAAAATAGGAAATATTGATCTTGGACATGAAATTGAGGATAGTTACACTCAAAATTTTGAGATGGAACAAAAAGAACGATCAAAGTGCTCCAAGTCTACTTTCTAAACTACTAATTTATTTTGAAAATGGTTGAGATTAAGGGGTTCGAATGAGGGATGTACACAAATTGGTGTTGTTTTTGTCAAAAAAACATAACATAGCAACTCGCAACTCTTGTACGACCCTAGTACGGTGAACCTTTTTTTAGTATTTTTAAAATCACTATGATGAGAAGTTAGTTAACACTATGTATTTGATGCATGATTTTTCTAATAATTTTTTAATGAATATTTTATTTTTTACTACTTTTTGAAGTGGACACTTCCTGAAAAACATAATTTTTGTCGTGCTACCCCAAAAAAATTTGGAAACTAATTGAATTTTAAAAAAATTGTAGAATGGAGTCTAGTTTCTAAAAATTAAATTTATTTGAAATTTTGATGAACAGTTAATTTATAACAAAAAAACACCAAACACTATTTTTTTCCAAAAAAGAGACATACAAACAAAATAAATTATGGATGAAAGGCTTAACATTGTCAAAAAGTGAAAAAAATTACATTATTGGATAGCTAAGAGAGAACCTAGCATTACCCAGATGTTCAATATGTTTGATATTGAACCTCATGCAATCCTAATGGTGAGCACAAACGCAATTATGTGAAATATTGTAGAATTTGGAAAAACACATCTCTGGTCATTGGGAATGCCCTCCAAGCCTTTGGGTTGGTATTCCAAGGAAAATACCAATCCCAAGGCTTGGGGACTCCCAAAGCAAGATATAATGTGTGCGTGTTATAATGCACTCGTGTTATATCTTAGTTTTGATATGGTTTTTTTCATTTATGGGTAGCATGTCTAGCAATACATAACACGAGTTTGATATAACACACTCATGTTATATATTGATTTATGCTAAATGCTACTCTATTGAATCTATGTTTATATATTTATATGTTTGTATGCACATGTATGCTTGTATGTCATGTATGTATGCATGTATATTGTATGTATGCCTACTTGTATGTAAGAATTTATCTATGCATGTACATGTATGCATGTATGTATGTAGGATTGTATGTATGTCTTTAGAGGGAGGGAGAAATTTAAGAGAGAGAGAGAGAGAGAGAGAGAAATCTAGAGTTGTCTAGGTAGGGTGGGAGGGGGAGGGGGAGAGGGAGAGGGAGAGGGAGTGGAAGTGATATTTTAAGAGAGAGGGATTGGGAGAGAAGGGGTTGGAGTGAGAGGGACTTAGCTAGGTAGGGTAGGAGGGATAAAGGGATTGAGAGAAAGAGAGAAGTGGGGTGGGAGAGAGATAGAGAGAAAGAGAGAGTTATGTACCTATATGGTGCTAAAGGGAGAGACTTGAGAGTGTGAAGGGGGGTGAGAGGGATAAAGGGATAAAATGATAGTTTAAGATGGAGTGGGAGAGAAGGGGTTGGAGTGAGAGGGACTTACCTAGGTAGGGTGGGAGGGATAAAGGGAGTAGGAGAGAGAGGGGAGGTGGGAGAGAGAATTGAGAGAGATGGAGAGAGAGAGTTATGTAGGTAGGGTTCCAAAGGGAGATACTTGAGAGTGTGAGGGGGTGAGAGGGAGTGGGAGAGAGAGGGAGTGTGAGTGAGAGACCTAAGAGAGGGAGATATTTTGGGAGGGAGTGACCTGATAGAGGGAGAGAAAGAGAGGGTGGAGTGAGAGGGACTTATCTAGGTAGGGTGGTAGGGATAGATAGAGAGAGGGGAGGGAGAGAGAGATAGTTACCTAGGTATTTTTCCAGAGGGAGAGACATGAGAGAGAGAGGGGATGGGATGGAGAGACATGAGAGAGGGGGATGGGACAGAGAGTCATGAGAGAGAGAGAGAGAGTGGAGAGAGTGGGAGGGAGATAGAGAGAGATAGATAGAGGTAGTGAGAGAGGTCGGTAGGGATTGATTAAATGAGAGGTACATAGAAAGAGAGAGAGGGTAGATAGAGACAATTGGAGAGGGTAGGATAGAGGGAGGGAGGGAGAGGTGAGATGTATAGATAGAGAGAAAATGATAAGGGTTGAGGGTATAGGGTTCAGGGATTAGGGTGGAGGACCTATAGGGTTGATGGTTTCTAGGGTATTAGGGTTTAAGGGTTGAGGGATTAGGGTCGATGGTAGAGAGTATTGGGTTGAGGGTATAGGGTAGAAGGTTTAAGGGTTTAGGGTTAAAGGGTTTAGGGTTAAGGGTTTAGGGTTGATGGTAGAGGATTTAGGGTATAGGTTTGAGGGTATATGGTTGAAGGATTAGGTTGAGGGTCCAATGTAAAGGGTAGATGGTGTAGACATCAAAAAATTGTCCTCTTACAACACCTGTCTCGGCATTACATCATTTAGACATCTTGTAGCATGCTTTTCCCTAGGTACCCATGTCATCATCTATTTAATTAAATAAATTTTATTTAATTAATTAAATTCATATTCATAATCATCCATTTCTCTAATGTTAATTAAATAATTTATATTATTTTATTAATTAATTCATAATCCATCCATTTCTCTAATGTTAATTAAATAATTTATATTATTTAATTAATTAATTCATAATCTATCCATTCCTCTTAATGTTAATTAAATAATTTATATTATTTAATTAATGAAATCACAAATCCAACATTAATTAAATAAATCAAATATTTATTTAATTAATAAAATATTAAAATATCTTCTTGCTTTCTTTCCAAAATATAAATTGATGTGTATCTAATTAATTTATTTAATTAGATAATTCATCAATTATCCATCTCATTTTTTTCAAGATTTATTTCCTTTAAAAGAGAATCAAAATCTTTCTATCTTTCCACATCTTATCTTATCTTGTTTTAATTCCTTTAAAACAATAAATCAAAATCTTTCTATCTTTCAAAAATCTTATTTCATCTCATTGTATTTCCTCTTTTGTCAAAAATCAAATCCTTATCAATCTTATCAAATCTTATCTCTATCCACATCAAAAATCTATAAATCTAACCTTTCACAAGCCATTTGGATCACATTTTTCAGACATCCTTATGCAGTCAAAATCATTCTTCTATCTTCTATCTATTGCCATCTATCATCTTCATCAGGTTGTTATGTTGCAAAATTGAGCAACCAACATTCCTCAACAATCAACCTTCGAAATCTTGCATTGTTATGCTGGTGGAGAAGAGCTATGGAGTCAATCAAGTCTAGTTTGAAATTTGGTTTGCATGTTCTTTGTTTATTTGCATCTTCATTCTAGTTTGTACTTCATGGTGCTTGATAGGTTTTAATTAGTTTATTTTTTATTCAAAACACATTAAATAATTCTATTATCATTATCATTCCATTATTGCATTCCATTATCATTATCATTTCAGTTTCACATTATCATTTCATTATCACTATCATTCCATTATCATTTCATTATCATTATCATTCCATTATCATTTCATTTTCACATTATCATTTCATTATCATTTCCTATCATGTTCATTTCGTTAGCATCTATTTTATTATCATCTCACTTTCATCTCATTATCATTATTAGTTTCACATTATCATTCCATTATCATTATCATCCCATTATCATTTCATTATCATTATCATTCCATTCTTGCATTTCATTCTCATTATCATTTCTATTTCACATTATCATTTCATTAGCATTTCATTGTCATTCATTTCACCTATCACTTAACATTTCACTTTCATTCATCTCATTACCATTCATTTCACTTATCACTTATCATTCCATTTTCAGTCATTTCATTATCATATCATTTTATCATTAGCATTTAATCATCATTACAATACATTCCATTTCATTACGTATCATTTATCATTTTATCATACATCACATTATTCTTATTATTTCATATCATTTATCACATTACATTCATATCATCTTGTTAATCATCCTATCATTTTTTTTTCATATTTAATCATATTACAAATTCATGGCACATATCATAATCACAAACATTCATTTTCCATCATATTATCATTTTACATTTGAAAATCCAAAAACAAATATTCCATACATGCATATTCATTTTCCAAAAGTAACATCTTTCATAAAACATATCACAATGTCCATGACATATTTTCATAATCACTTCATAAGTCATCCACCTGCATGACATCATTAGTACGCATCATCAATCATTTTTCATCATCATAACAACATCATATCAACTCATCCTGCATATCTGGTTAGTCATTAAATTATTCCCTTGCATATCAAAATACCATAACATATAGAAATAAATGCACATTACATAATCATCTCATAAATGCACATCACATCATCAAAAATCATTGATGTTGCATATCATCACTCATCATAAATAATACAAATGTCCAATGTCTAATGAAAGTGAAAATTCCAAAGAGAGATACATGGGATATGATAAAAAATCAAATATACATGCTCCAAAAATAATATACATGTGTGAAATACATCTGCATCAGCTGGTCGATGCCCCTGATGGAGCTGGTCTGGAAGGAGGTGGTCGACCACTGGTACCTACGTCTAGATCCTGTCGAGGCCCGGTAACCCCTAGGCTCTGTGTATGTGTCCATGACCTAATCTTGGTCCTAGTGTGGGATTTGTGTCGAGTAACATCATTTCAAAGAGAGGGTATAGGGGTTGAGGGTTGAGGGTTTAAGGATTGAGGGTTGAGGGATTAAGCGTTGAGGGTTGAGAATTGAGGGTTGAGGTTTTAATGTATAGGGTAGAGGGTATAGGGTAGAGGGTAGAGGGTTTAAGGGTTTAGGGTTGAAGGTTGAGGGTTGTGGGTTGTGGGTTGAGGGTTCAGGGTTGAGGGTAGAGGGTAGAGGATTGAGGTTATAGGGTATAGGGTTGAGGGTCTAATGTATAGGGTAGAGGGTATAGGGGTTGAGGGATTAGGGTCTTAGGGTAGAGGGTTGAGGGTTTAGGGATTAGGGTAGGGAGTTTTCTTGGATTTAAGGGTTTAAGGGTTGAGGGATTAGGGTTTAGGGTACAGAGTATTGGGTTGAGAGTAGAGGTTAGAGGGTTTAATGGTTTATTATTTAGGGTTGAGTTTTTAAGGGTTTAAGGGTTTAGGGTTTAAGGTTGAGGGATTAGGGTAGAAAGGGAGGGATGGATAGATAGAGAGAAGGAGAGAAGAGGAGGGAGGGACATAGATATATGAGGGTTGAGGGTTGAGAATAGAGGGTATAGGGTTGATGACTTGTAGGGTTGATGGTATAGGGTTGAGTGATTACAGTTGAGGGCACATATGGTTAAAGGATTGGGGTTAAGAGTCCAATGTATAGGGTAGAGGGTATCAAGGTTGAGGGTTTAGGGTTTGAGGGTTGAGGATTGAGGGATTAACGGTTGAGGGTTTAAAATTGAGGGTTGGGTGTTTAATATATATGGTAGAGGGTAGAGGGTAGAGGGTTTAAGGATTGATGGTTGAGGGTAGAGGATTGAGAGTATAGGGTTGGGGGATTAGGGTTGAGGGTCCATTGTAGAGACTAGATGGTAAAGGGGTTGAGGGATTAGGGTAGAGAGTTTACTAAGTGGATTTAAGGGTTTAAGAGTTAAGGGATTAGTATTTAGGGTAGAAGGTAGAGGATTGAGGGTAGAGGGTTTGAGGGTTTAGGGTTTAGGGTTGATTGTTTAAGGGTTTATAGGGTAGATGGAATAGGGTTGAGGGTTTAAGTTTGAGGGTAGAGCGTTGAGGGTATAGGGTTTGGGAATTATTGTTGAGGGTCCAATGTATAGGGTAGAGGGTATAGGGGTTGAGGGATTAAGGTTCAAGAGGGTTGATGGATTAGGGTAGAGAATTTACTAAGTGGGTTTAAGGGTTGAGGGTAGAGGATTGAGTGTATAGGGTTGGGGGATTAGTGTTGAGGGTCCAATGTAAAGGGTAGAGGGTATAGGGGTTGAGGGTTTAGGGTTTAAGGATTGAGGGTTGAAGGATTAAAGGATGAGAATTGAGAATTGAGGGTCAAGGTTTAATGTATATGGTAGAGGGTAGAGGGTAGAGGGTTTAAGGATTTAGTGTTTAGGGGTTGAGGGTTGAGGGTATAGGGTAGAGGGTTTAAGGGTTTAGGGTTTAAGGGTTGAGGGTTTATGGTTTTGGAGTGGGAGAGAGATAGAAGGAGTGAGTGAGTGAGAGAGCTTGAGTTGAGAGAGGGAGAGGGGGTAGGAGGGAGAGACTAGAGAGAGATAGAGCAAGGGAGTGGGAGATAGATGGAGGGTAGAGGATAGAGGGTATAAGGGTATAGGGGAGAGGGTAGAGGGGAGAGAGATAGGAGTGAATGAGTAAGAGAGAGGGAGAGGGGGTAGGAGGAGAGACTTGAGAGAGAGAGAAAGAGAGAGGGAGGGAGGTGGAGATAAATAGAGGGTAGAGGATATATGGTATAAGGGTTAAGTGTAGAGGGTAGAGAAGAGAGAGATAGAATTAGGCTTTAATGGTTGATCGTAGAGGGGAGAGAGATAGGAGTGAGTGAGAGAGAGAGAGAGAGGGAGAGGGGGTAGGAAGGAGAGATGAGAGAGAGAGAGGTAGGGAGTGGGAGAGAGATATAGGGTGGAGGATATAGGGTATAAGGGCTAAGGGTAGAGGATAGATGGGGAGAGAGATAGAATCAGGGTTTAAGGGGTTGAGGGTATAAGGGTTAAGGGTAGAGGGTAGAGGGGAGAGAGATAGGAGTGAGTGAGTGAGAGAGAGGGAATTGAGAGAGGGAGAGGGGGTAGGAGGGAGATACTTGAGAGAGTGAGAGAGAGGGAGGGAGTGGGAGATAGATAGAGGGTAGAAGATTGAGGGTATAAGGGTTAACGGTTAAGGGTAGAGGGTAGAGGGAAGAGAGATAGAATTAGGGTATATATGGTATATACAAAGAGAGAAAAAAATCTATTAAACAACCAACTTTATCATAACACGAGTGTGTTTTGAAGAATTAGAGATATGACTATTTTTAGCAAGAAATAACATGCTCACATTATAACACAAGCGTGTTTTTTCTTGCACTAAAAAAGGTAAAAAACTCAATATACCCATGATCTCAAGGCCCACATTCTGCATATTCTCTAGGTTTTGCATGTGCTTCAATAAAAAGTAGCTTTTTGATGATGTTGTGAAGTGTGCATGATTTTTTTTCACATTCCACCACATTTTTCATGATCTTTCCACAACCTTTGTATGAAATAGTATATTTTCATGTTGAAACACATATAATACCAATTCAAGTTTGAATTCCATTGAAAATTGATATATAATTGAAGTTTAGAGGAGAACAAGCTTTTGAAAAAGTCAAATTGTTGAGGAGTTTGAAGAAAGAAGAAGCTAAGGTTACATAATTAGGCTGAACTCCTCCATTTGAAACTCCATTTTTTTAGGTATGTGAAGTCTTTACACATTTTCTTTCATTCTATTATGGCTTGCTTTAATGTTTGTTATTTTGCATATTCCATGTTGATCATTGTTTGTTTGTCATTATAACCTTAGGTTGTTAATGCATATTTTAAATTACACAATTCTATACAGTTGTCAATATCTAGTTCAACCAGGTAATATATCTACTTGCTTAGTATTTGAAATTCCATATTGTTATCTTACTTTGTAGTGTATTCTTAATGTTGACTAATTTCAAGAGATTTGTTGCACATATCAATGCAGTAAATGTTTATGCAGTTATTGTAGATGAAGAGAACAATGAGGGAATAGATTATTACTTGTTTTTGTTGTGTTGAAGCCAAAAAGAAATTGGAGGCCCTAGTTATAGATGGAGAAAATATTGAATACCCTACAGGCTCAGTTGTTGTTACTAGAACACGGCTTAGAAGGTACCCACATAAGAGTGTTAAACATTGGTTGTTTTAGGAATTTGACATGCATCATAAGATTCTTCATTACTTGAACCTTGTCGTGGCATCCAATGTTTTTTTGACCAAATATGGGGCTAGACCTTTGAACAAGACCTTGTGGAAGGTCTATGAGTCTGACCATCATGCAATACTTGACACAATAAAGAGTAGAGTAGACCTGAATGGCTCGTTGGATTTATTTGTAAGTATGTACATCGTTTCTTATTAATTTAAACTTGTGTGCACCTTAATTTGTTTGCTGCCAATACTATCGTCTTCTTTTACTTTTCCTATTTGTAAGTAACCTACTAAAAATTGATTGGTGTCCCCTTGTAGAAAATGCAGATTTATAATCCATCCAAGAGAGTCTCAGCCAGAAAAGCAATGCAACATCCTTGTTTGATGATCTTAAAAAATCTCAATTATGATTTTAAGCCATTACAAAAGTGTGTGTGAAGTTTGCTAAGGTAATTTCAATTTATTCATTTGAAGTTAACCTTATCATGAGAACCTATGATGTAGACATTATAAGAGCATCTCAAATTTCAAGTTATTCTATTCATGAGAGGTTTTCTGTGCAATAGGTATCTTGGAACTCCTAGTGAAGATGTATGACTAGGAGTGACTAATTTGAGAGACTGGCATGCCTATTTGTAAATTCCTTCCATCTATTTTCATTTCATTTCCATTTTCGATGCTCTTTCTTTTTCTTCTTTTGCTTTGCGTATTTGTAAGTAAACTACTAAAAATTGACTAGTCTCTCATTGCAAAAAATGTTGATTCATGAGCCATCAAAGAGAATCTCAACAAAATAAGCAATGCAACATCCTTATTTTGATGATCTTGAAAAATATCAATTTTGGTTTGAAGCCATTATAAAAGAGCATGTGAAGCTTAGCGAGGGAATCTCAAGTTACTCATTTGAAGTTAACCTCATATTGATCACCTATGATGTAGACAATAAAAAAGAATCTCGAATGTATGAGTGACATTGTAAAATATATGTGAGAACAGAGTGCCTAAGGCATTGTAATGATATTTACTTGTAATGAGATTTACTCAAATATTGAAATTTTGGAGTCCATGTTTGATGCAGAAGCGCCTTGTTCTTTAAATGCCTTCAATAGGAAAATTTGCAAAATTTGAATTTTCAAATGTAAACAATGTGAAAAAGGTCATGTGAAGGTCATATGTAATGTATTCAAAGTCTCAAATAGGTCATTAGGTGATTAGAGAAGTGATATTGCACAAAAGTTGTCATTGGGTGTAAAAATGCAAAACTCGAATTAGTTGCACAATTGCAAAATTATAGAAGATGAAGAGTCCTCTTGCTAAAAAGGGTAGTTAGTTGATGGAAGATGTATGGGAAGCATTCATAACTAATTGGAATATCTATATAAAGCATTGTAAATGCATGGAAAAGAGCGGAACTTGTATTCTTGAAGAAATTAGTAAATAAAGGACCTTGTTTTCTATATTTGCAACACTTTTCCTTTTTTGTTTCAAGATTGTGTGGATTGTACAACACCTTATAATTTGATTTTTGATTAGTTTTCTTCAGATCAAGGAGTTAGGTTACTTTTGAAAGTATTTTGAAGTCTTTTAACTTAGATTTGAGGAAATAAGAACAATTTTATCATAATTGGTTTGTAAACCTCAAAATAGGGTTTTGAGAGTCCATTAAGTGATAAGATTTCCATTCCACCAGTGTAGGGTTAAGTAGGTCAGTGGAATGGATTGAAATTAAGTGTTTTTCAATTTGAATATGTGTGTAAATTCAAGGAAAGATAGGAATGTGAAGTTTTGTTCCTGCTCCAAATATATTTTTGAGTTTTCATACAAGAAATGGTGCCTACTGATGAGCTTAAAATATGCTCATAATTTGAATATCATAATGTATTTTTAATACCCTTACTTTTATTGTTGATGGTTAAACTCTTTGATTAAAGACTTTTTATTTAAAATTGGGTAGAATCTTGTAGCTACACAATCCTATATTCCTGCAACTTAATATCCATGTGTCTATATTAATTACCCCATTTGACCTCCCGAATGACTGATATAATGCATGTGGTTTTTGGATAGTGAAATAAATTTAATGTGTGATTAATGAATGTATTGTGTTGTTGCTATGCATGCTTTCTTTTTACTTTTGTTGCCTTGTACATCACAGGTTGTTGAAGGGAGCATGAACGAGTCAAGTGCAGCGGATCTTGGCTCTACAGTAAGTCCACTTCCAGCGAAGACTCTTTGACCAAGTCATTGGGAAGAAATCTGAATGATCATTAATCTAGGAAGAGTGGAATGCTAAATTATCTCTGAGTCATGTTGAACAGTTATGCCTTCATGAGAAATTTGTTCCTCGATTTCTGGATATATTCATGTCCACATCTTTCTCTGTTAGAGTTAGGTAGTTAGTTGTTTTTCAAATATAAATAAGTGTTCCTCCCGCGCGAGTGAACAACAGAAAGGGTGTGTAAGAGTTAGTATTATAATAAGAGCAGTTTTTTGTTAGTTTTTCTTACAAGCAAAATAATCAGTGTATGTAATTCCCAGTCCATGAATAAAAGATTATGAAGTTTTGAGTTTAATATTTGCATAAACTAGTTGATGCTTGCTAAGGGGGCCCTCTTAGTAAGTATTTGTGGTTAGTTGTTTATTTTCCATTAATTAGAAGTTAAATTTCATTTTCAAAGGTTTCATCGCAAACTTAGTCTTATATTGTTCCTGCAGCATAGGGAATCCATCCATGTGTTTGTTCTTACAACATAAGGCCAATTCATAGTTTGTCTCGTAGTAGTAGTTGGCATGATTTCTATTTTTCTCAAGTTATGAAGACTTTACATTACATTCTTGTAGCATAGGTAGAATTCCTTTCAAGCATTTATTTTTGGTAAATTGTAACTGAAACTAGTTCTTAGTGCACATACAGTGCCGCTCCATTTCAAGTATATGTCCCCTGGTTTGACAAAGTAAATGAATGGCCATAAGAAGATGTTAGTCGCCTGTTGAAATGTCCAATTCCAAGGTTAGGATTTTCCATGACTTTATATCCTTTTTGTGGGTCCAACCATTTTTAGCGCCATTTATGGGGATGGTGTCAAGCTAAGAACCTACTATAGTCATTGTTAGTAGTAGTTTAGTTTGTTATTCAAGCATTTTCAAAACTCCTTCAATTCACCATTCATTTTGTTTCATGCATAGAAGAAGAGACGCTCTGGGAAGATTTCTCCCTAACCTTCCATTCATTGATAACAATCCTAAACTAGTTTATAATTTATTTGAGGAAGGAGGAGACCAAGATATTAATCCATTTGTTGAAAACTTGCTTGTTGAGCTGCCATTTGATCTAGCTAGCGAAGAACCTGAAGAAAATCCATTTGCTTTGATACTCCATAAAGTAACTATGGCATGTAATCCACCTAATCAACCTCCTAATTTTGAATTCCCCATCGTTGCCCAGCAAGATAATGATAACCTTAAAAATATTCCATCCTCATTACTTCCCAAGTTCTATGGACTAGTTACAGAGGACCCAAAAACCTTCTTGTTTGAGTTTGACATCCTTTGTCATAGCTATGATTACACTTCAGATGCTTATAGGCTGAAGTTGTTTCCTGCTACCTTGAAAGAGGGAGCTCTTCGATGGTTTATGAGTTTGGGAAGGGGTGTTGTTGATAGTTGGGCAGCCATGCAGACAAAATTTCTTAAGAAATACAAGGAATATTGTAAGAGTGGTAGTAAGGGTGAAGAAATATTCAGAATTCAACAAAAGGAGGATGAAAGCTTGGAAGACTCTATCTCAAGATTCCTATTTTCCCTAAAAAAGAATTCAAACCATACTCTCAATGAAGAATATTAGAAACTACTCTTTCTAAGAGGAATCAGTGATACTTGTATAGATGCCTTGGACTTGATGGGAGGAGGCAATATAACCCAAGTTTCTTGGGATGACATAAAGAAAATATGTTTCAACTACTCTCAAGAAATTGTTAAGAAGGGTAGAGGTCATCAAGCCATAGTGGGAAAGTCTTCTACTAGTGGAGTTTCGTGGATGGAGATCATAAATTTGTTGTCTGATTTCAAGTAGGATATCATAAATAACATGGCTACATAGTTGGATACCATGCAAGCTCAAAAGAAACATGAGGAAGTTGAAGCAATCTTGGTTAAGTTTTGTCCACATGGCAGATAGAAGAAACATGACTGCAAATGCAACATGGTGGCTAACCTGGAGGCTAAGAAATTACGTATTGATTTTAAGATGGTGGAAGGTGATGATGACCAAGTATTCTTCATTGCACAAATGCGACCATGAGCTCAAAGAAAAGGTATGCCTCAAGACCCTTTGACTTTTGGTAATCCTTACTCTACTTACAATAACCCATGGCAACTTACATATGGCCCATCACCACCTTGGAATACTCCTCAACCATACTAGCCTAACTATTAGACTCCTCAATGGAAATTTCCTCAAGGAGGTTGGCAGCAGCCACAAGGACAATGGACTTCCCCCAAGGTAACTGGCAGTTGAATCCTTAATGGAGAGATCCTCAACAATAGCAGAACCAATCCCCTAGATCCCTGCAGCCTCAACCGTCGACCCTTATGCCACCTCTTGTAGCACCTGTAGTGATACTGGACCTCCAAAACAAACCCCTATGCCTACTCAACCATTGTCAAATCCTAATAATAATAAGCAACAATAGCCTATGTATTGTGCAGAAGCCAATCAGTATCAAGCTTATGCCCTGAATATTCATGATATCCATCTTAGGTCTGGAACCACTCTCCCTGCTCCATAGTCACCTGTAATTACAGAGATTCCAAACCCTGCCTCTAAACAACCTACTAATCCTATAGAAAATATACCTATATCAGATACTGCCTCTAAGGAGCCTATCCTGCAGCATCAAGATAAACCACCTTTTCCTCAGAGATTGCAACTTACTACATTCAATTCTATGGAAGAGCCTACCTTCGGTATTCAGGATCAGCTAAAGAATGTACACATTCAAATTCCTCTCTTTCAAGCCATTAAAGATATCCCAATATATGGAAAATCCATTAAGGAGACTTGTTTAAAGAAACCAAGAAGAAAGAAAAAGGATCCCCAAACTATCCATGTTCTAGGATATTTAGCAGATATTATGTGAGAGAAGATAGTTATTCCAAAATATACTGACCCTGGGAGTCCTGTGGTAAAAATAACTATTAATGGCTAGATAGTAAAGAATGTGTTGATTGCCCTTGGTGCAACCATCAATGTAATGACTAAGCATACTATGGAATCTTTGAATATCCTAGCCATTCGGTCTACACTTACCATCCCGCAGCTTGCTAATAGTTCCACAGTAACACCTGATGGAGTGGTAGAAGATGTCATTGTCATCCTTGAGTCTTGGGAATACCCAACAGATTTCACCATATTGTCCACTAAGGAAACTTTGGGAGGATATCCTATCATCCTAGGTAGACCATGGTTGGCCACATCTAATCTCTTATAGGATGTCATTCAGGAGGCATGACAATTTTTTATGGTTAGTCAAGAAAGAAGTTGGCTTTATACCCACCTGCCCAGTCTCAACCAGACTTATCTCAACCAATTTTGCCATATTTAGGAGAGGAAACTGAAGAAGTTAATTCCTTGGCTTAGCTAATGATGTTGCAACCTAATCTGTTTTCCCAGCTTCAGAGTGAGGATGGCCTGCTTTTACAAATTTTGTAGTCCAACCCTGATTTGAGTAGTTCATCTATTTCAGATAGCTGTCCCCACCAGTGTTTCCTGCAGCAACTAAATCTTGAAAGTCCGACACCTAAATTTCCTATAGTTTATCATAATTTGCTTCCACATGACATACAGACACCACCTTTATTAGCATCCTTGAATGATCTTACCAAGTAGGTAGAAGTGTCTCCAGGCTATTGTTTAAACATAAATAATAAGCTTTCTCCATCTCAACAAACTGCCCTGGTCACAATGCTGCAAGATCAACACAGAGCTTTTGCATGGGATTATGGTGATATGAAGGGACTAGATCCTCAACTCTGTACTCGTAGAATCTACATTAAGGAAGACTATTCACCTATTAGGCAACCTCAAAGAAGGATAAATCCAGCACTCAAGGAAATAGTTAAAAATGAGCTCCAAAAATTGTTTGATACTGATTTTATCTACCCCATTTCAGACAGTCAATGGGTATCCCCATTGGTGATTGTTCCTAAAAAAGGTGGGAAATGGAGAGTTTGTGTAGACTACATGGAGCTAAACAAAGCAACTAAAACGGATCACTTTCCACTACCATTTGTTGGCCAAGTACTAAACACATTGTCTGGTAAAGAGTATTTCTCCTTTTTAGATGGCTATAGTGGGTACAATCAAATTAGAATTGCCCCTGAGGATCAGAATAAAAAAACTTTTACCAGTCCATGGGGCACTTTTTCCTATTTTTTCTTACCTTTTGGTTTGTGTAATGCACCTCAAACATTTCAAAGGGTAGTAATCAGTATTTTACTAACATTTCTCATGATTCTATGGAGATATACATGGATGACTTCACCACTTATGGAGCTACTTATGAAGAAGTATTAGAAAATCTGGAGACAGTGTTAAAAATATGTAAGGAGCATAATTTGTCCTTGAATAGTGAAAAGTGCTTTATGATGATGCAAGAGGGAATTTTTTTAGGCCATCATATCTTTCAAATAGGAATTTAGGTTGATCCTACAAAAGTAGAAGTCATTCTAATTTTACAAATACCTATGAAGCAAAAATATGTTAGAAGCTTCTTAGGACATACTAGATATTACAAAAGATTTATCAAAGATTTCAACAAAATAGCCAATCCATTATATGCCTTATTGACTAAAGATTCTGAATTTAACTAGACTAAGGCCTGTGACAAATCTTTCTTGCAGCTTAAGAACTTACTTACTTAGGCACCTATTCTTCAAGGACCGAAATGGAGTCTGCCCTTTCACATACACATAGATGCCTTTGATTATGCCATAGGGGCAGTTCTAGGCCAAAAAGAGAATTTCATAGAACATGCTATATATTTCATTAGCAAAAACCTTCAAGGACCTGAATTAAACTATATTGTCACAGAGAAAGAATTACTAGCAATTTTTTATGTCCTAAACAAATTTTGACATTATGTCACTGGATACCAAATATTTTTCCATATAGATCATGCAACAATCAGGTACCTCATGAATAAGCCTGCCATACTTGGCAGATTAGCAAGGTGGCTCCTATTGTTGTAGGAATTTGATATCACAGTTATTGATAAGTTAGGTCGGGCTAATGTGGTGGTTGATTTCTTATCCAGGCTTCAAACAACTACACCTACCACCTCTGAGGTAATTGATGACAACTTTCCTAATGAACATCTGTTTTCTATTATTGTTCAAACTCCATGGTATGTAGATATTGCAAATTATCTAGAAGCCAACAAGATCCCAGCCCACTTTTCACCAAATGAATGACAATTATTGGTGGAGAAATTTTTTAACTTTTCATGGATTGCAGACTGCTTATTTTACATAGGACTTGATTAAGTCATGAGAAGATGTGTCAGGGAAGATGAGACCTATAACATTTTGCATGCCTGTCATGATGAGCCATGCGGTGGGCACTTTGTAGCCAAGAGAACATCTATGAAAGTGCTAACTACAGGATACTATTGGTCCACACTACATAAAGATGCAACAGCCTACACTAGAAAATGTGATAGATGTCAATGCATGGGGAGACCAACAAGGTCTGATGAAATGCCCCTATATCCTCAAGTGGTAGTTAGTCCCTTTGACAAGTGGGGCATGGATTTTTTTGGGCCTATTGATCCTCCATCCAATGGGAAAACATATATTTTAGTTTTTACTGATTATGTAACCAAGTGGGTGGAAGTGAAAGCAATGACACATGCCCGTGACAATAAGATTGTTGAGTTCTTGTATGAGCATATCTTTACTCGATTTGGAGTCCCAAGGGAACTTGTTACTAATCAAGGAGCTCAGTTTACATCAAATTTAATCGTTGCACTGATGAATGATTGCAAGATCAGGAACAAAAATCTAGTCCCTATCACCCTCAAGCCAATGGTCAGGCAGAGGTTACCAATAGGGAAATTGAAGCAATCCTTACTAAGATAGTACAATTACACAAGAAGGATTGGAGTAGCTGCCTTCCTAAAGTAGTTTGGGCCTATAGGACAATGTGGAAAACAACTACAGGGTTCACTCATTTTGAGTTACTCTATGGAAAAACTGCCATGTTGCCAATAGAGTTTGAGCATAAAACCTTAAGGACTACACTTCAGCTCAATATTGATATTTCAGAAACCCAAAAGGAATGCCTCCTGCAGTTGAATGTATTAGATGAGATAAGAAAAGCGGCCCTACAACATACCAAAACTATACAACAACAACAGAAAAAATGGCATGACCACCATATCCGAACTAAGCAATTCTCTGCTGGTAATTGGGCACTGCTTTATGACTCCAGATATAAAGAAAATCAAGGTAAACTCACCACACGATGGCTTGGTCCTTATGAAATAGAAACTATATTTGATAATGGTTCAGTTCAATTAGTCACAATAGACCCTGTTCGATTCAAGCTACTGGTTAATGGACACCATCTTTGGTTGTATCATAAGCCAGCCTCTAAAGAAGAATTTATGTAGCAGTTTGTTTCGGAAGTAGCCACTGGTCTTACTACAACAAAAGGCTCCAGCCTTTCTCCCGCAGCTTCACTTTAATTCTATAATGCATGCTCATAATAAAGGTTTCCTTTTTAAGGAAGCCCTTTTCTTCGTTTGTCATTCATCATCACCATTCACTTCCTTTTCATCCACACCGCCCATCCATGTCATCCATCTGCACCACCCTCATTTATGATTTCAACTTCCAACCATCAGATCATGCTACAGCTATGATTCTTTCTGGCCTATACGAGCATTTATTACAAGGTACGCGATATCTTTTATTATCACATTGTTTCTTTATTTCATTTATTCATTAATTGCAATGCACCTATCAGTCATTATTGTTTGGTCTTCGCCTATCCCTTCCCACATGTGTGGAAACATGTCACATTTTAAGTAGGGGGAGGGGAAAATCCATGTTGTACTTTTTCTTATGCCGCTGTCACAACTACCAAGATCTTGTTTTTTATTATTTTCTTGTACTTACCAAAAATGATTGTGTGTTTCCATCCTAAACAACAATTAACTACTTGATCTAAATAGTTGTTAACAATCATTTCATGCAATTAGTTTTTTTAATTCTTGGAAAAGTAAAGGAAAGTGATGGCAGGACAGAAAGAGGTTTGATAGAAAGAGGTCTTTTAGAAGAAGTTCAAATTTTAGGAATCTCAGCTGGAATAGTTGTGAATATGGGTGGCCAATTGGTAAGACATGAGCCTGTAACTCACGAACCTTTGATGCACAATCCTCAAACAGTTCAGGCATTCAGTAACTGTGGATGGTTGAATTATTTTCTAAGGATAGATTCTTTTGATGAGGAAGTCGTAGGTGAGTTCTTAAGAACTCTTTTAGAAGGATAAGCTATAGTATGGGGTTTGACAGTAGTTGTCATAGAAGAGAGGACTGCGGAAGTAACTAGGCTTCCAGCAGTAGGAGAAAATTTTCCCTCAAGAAGGGATGTTGTCTCTACTAGGGAAAAGTTTACAATCCCAACAGATGGACCATTGGAGGTTTCTAAACAAGGGTGCAAACAGGTATCACTGCCTCCTCCATACTCGAAGTATGCCAATTTCATAATCAGGTATTTGACCTGTGAAGGACAGTTTTCCTTTTTGCATTCCTACCATTTTAAATTATTAAGTCATATGAGGCATGTCTTAGCGGTTAATGTCCAAAATTTTACGTTAAACCTTTTGCAACAATGTGCCTATGAAACACAGAAGGGTAGGAACAATTCCATTACCCATCATGCCCTTAATAAATTTTTGATTGATCATTCCCTAAGGGAGGTTTCACCCCTTTCTTGGCAAGAATTTGTTTCCCAGAAAGGTCTGCAACTTCCAGAGCCTCCTATAGTGCTCCCTACTTAGCATAGGAAAAAGAAAAGAAGATCATAATCTACAAGTAGGGGAGCCGAGCAAGAATCATCTACTCCTGTAGCACCTAGTCCTGTAGCCTCTACACTAGTACCCCCTACCAAAGTACAAACTAGGTCTGCTAGTAGAAAAGGAAAAGGAAAAATGAAGGTCAGAGAGTCATTTGGGGTAGAACAAACCCCAGAATCTAACCCTCATGTTCAAAAGAGAAAACATTCTACTCCTGCAACACCTTCCCCTGTATCAGTTTCTCCTACAACAACGCCTGTTGCTACTAAAGTTTCACCATCATCCTCTCCCCCTGAGCCTAAATCCTCTAGGTGGGATAGAAAGAGGAAGGCCACAAAAGTATCTTCTGTAACATTGCCAAAAAGAGCTTCAACAAGGAAGTAGCGTAAAGATACCTCCGCTCCTCAACCTGAAATTATAATAATTTTTGAGGAATCAGAAAAATCCAATCATGATGATTCTTAGAATGTATCTGAGGATGTTGAACAAAGTCCATTTGCTATGGAGGTTGAAGAAGCACAACAAGATAATAATGAAAGGGGGATGCTGAGTCTTGATGACTTGGCCAAAGCAATTAGGAAAGTTTTAGAGGAAGCACAATCTCTTCCTATGTAGCATCAGGAAACCATCTTGCAACAGGAAGAAGAACAGATTGGACAATCTACAGTGTCCAATGAGACTCCATCACCCCCTGAACCTGTAAAGAATTGGTTGTCTATAAAATAACATTGTTAATTGAGTATTTGGAACATCATAGGACTACATGGAGGCCTGTCACATTCCAAACCTTGAGTTTTTTCCATTTGGCCAAAACTGAAATTCAACAAGCCCTTTGGGAGGAAGAGAAGAAGAAATTAAAAAGAGAAATTGAAAAACAAAAACAAGAGATTCAGGAAATGAAAAAGAAAATGGATGAAATGATGTAGATCACTGGCAAGATTATGGAATGTAGGCCACCACCAAAGGTATATTCCATGTGTCTTAAATAACAATTTCTTTGGTTTCAATTACTGAGAATTTCAAGAAACTTGGATTTTGTTATTCATACAGCTCAGGAATTCTATGTTGCATACCAAGTAGCACCTAATTGGTTGAAAATTTTCTTATGTGAATTTTATTTGCATGGTTTAATAATTCCCTCTGAAATAGAGTGGAATCCACTTCTTTATATTGGTGATATTCATTTGAGGTCACTCATGTCGTGGGCGACCAATGAAAATAATTATGGGACACAATTAGAAGCCTATGAAGAAGCTGAGAGAAATGAACCAATACCATTGCGACTTGAAAGTTTAGATCCCCATACAATTTTGAGAAATTTCCTTCATGTTGCGTATGGATTTAATAATCAGACTCTAAGAATGAAGATATTTGATATTAGGAAGCAAGTATATGATGAATTCAAAGGCCAACCATATCTGTTTTGGAAGCTTGCATCTTCTAGGATTGAGGCAAGATGGGAAAAGCTAACTATTGGTCTAAGGAGGTCCAAGCCTCATAGCCCTGTGAACTTTAAAGCATCCCTTGGAAGAATAGAGAAATACATGCAGCTTAGCTTACAGAAAAGATTTGAGTTGTGGCTACCATTGACATTTCATCCCCCAGTTTTGATATGGCCACTATACCCCTATCGAGCTACATATGTTAATAAGGAAACAAAAACCTACAGATACGAGAGATGGCAGAACTTTAGAGGTTTCTACTACAAGTTCAGGACTTCATTTCAAGGCCATACTACACCTATTGATCTCAGAGAAATGACCAGAAAGCTTAATGCTAGATGACCATCATTAGGCTAAGTAGGAGGCAGATGATGAGCTTAAAATATGCTCATAATTTGAATATAATAATGTATTTTTAATACCCTTACTTTTATTGTTGTTGGTTGTTTAATTCTTTGATTAAAGAATTTTATTTAAAATTGGGTAGAATCATGTAGCTACATAATCCTATATTCCTGCATCTTAATATCCATGTGTCTATATTAATTACCCCATTTGATCTCTCGAATGACTAATCTAATGCATGTGGTTTTTGGATAGTGAAATATATTTAATGTGTGATTAATGAATGTATCGTGTTGTTTCCATGCATGCTTTCTTTTCACTTATGTTGCCTTGTACATCGCAGGTTGTTGAAGGGAGCATGAACGAGTCAAGTGCAGTGGATCTCAGCCCTGCATTAAGTCCACTTCCAGCATGGTGTCAAGGAAGTTGTTCCAGTGAAGACTCTTTGACCGGGTCATTGGGAAGAAATCTGAATGATCATTAATCTAGGAAGAGTGGAATGCTAAATTCTCTCTGAATCATGTTGAACAGTTATGCCTTCATGAGAAATTTGTTCCTCGATTTTTGGATGTATTCATGTCCATGTCTTTCTCTATTAGAGTTAGGTAGTTAGTTGTTTTTTAAATATAAATAAGGGTTCCTCTTGTGAGAGTGAACAACATAAAGGGTGTGTAAGAGTTAATATTATAATAAGAGCAGTGTTTTGTTAGTTTTTCTTATAGGAAGAATAATTAGTATATTTAATTCCTAGTCCATGAATAAAAATTGATGAAGTTTTGAGTTTAATATTTGCATAAACTAGTTGATGCTTGCTAAGGGGGCCCACTTAGTAAGTATATGTGGTTTTTTTTTTTTCTCCATTAATTAGAAGTTAGATTTCATTTTCAAAGGTTTCAACGCAAACTCAGTCTTATATTATTCTTGTAGCATAGGGAATCCATCCCTGTGTTTGTTCCTGCAGCATAAGGCCAGTTCATAGTTTGTCCCGTAGTAGTAGTTGGTATGATTTCTGTTTTGCTCAAGTTATGAAGACTTTGCATTACATTCTTGCATCATAGTAGAATTCCTTTCAAGCATTTATTTCTAGTAAATTGTGATCGAAACTGGTTCTTAGTGCATATACAGTGCCACTCCATTTCAAATATATGTTCCTTGGTTTAACAAAGTAAATGAACGGCCATAAGAAGATGTTAGTCGCTTGTTGGAATGTCCAATTCCTAGGTTAGGATTTTCCATGACTTTATATCCTTTTTGTTGGTCCAGCCACCTACAGACTAGCGTTTGGAAATATGACAATTGTAGAGGCTTGATAGTAGTTTGTTTACTATATGCAGACATATTCCAACATTTCTAAGGCATATACATGTTTGTATGAGGTTTGGTAAGTGGGTTTTCAACCTCTGTTTTCTTGAGCCTACAAGGGCATTTGATGAGGGTTTTGTTGTTTGATGTTATATTGAAACTGTTAAACTATAAAACTGAAAGAATTGAGGTTTTTGATACTTGATACACTATTTCCCAAGGTTATTTTATGGTTTAGAGTTGATTTTTTGATAATTGCTTCACAAAATTGACCTAATATGAGGCACTTTCTAGAAGATAGTTTATTGTTTTTAGATACTTTCCAAAATAACCTCATAAAAGCTTTTGTTATGTATTAGTAGATCAAAATGGGTTTCTAAATATGTATTGGGTATGTGGAAACACAAAGAGATTGAAAAAGAATCACAAAAAAAGAAAACTACACTGTCTAGAAGGTGAATTAGGCCAAATTAATTGTGCAACCCTCCTTTATTCTTCCTATCACATGCAAACCACCATTGCACAATATTAACTAGTTTTCCAAACCACCAATTCCTCCACTTTTAGGGTGCGATAAACCCTCTAACATAACAAACCCCAAAACCCTCTTCTTTCACAAGTTAGGAAATGGTTTATTGAAAACAAATACTCCAAACCTTCCCACAACCAAACAAATCATAAAACACCTTCAAAAAGGTCTACACAAGCTTAAAATTTCAAGAGATATTGCTTTCCCCAAATATTTCTTCAAATCCTAGCACTAAACCACCATTTTCCACTCAAAAATGCACCATTTGACATTTAGGGCATCACCTAAAAACCCTCTATTCACCTTCTTTACACACAAAACTTTTTACACATGTTTTATAACCCTAAATAAGCCTTTCCGCTTAGCTATAGAAGCATACAAGGGGTGGAAGGCTTAATATGACATTTTAATGCACTCAAAACTCTTAAAACATGGTATACAAACTGACCCTTAGTATTTGGCTTCTAAAATTCACAAAATCACTTGAAATCCAATCAAACCAAAACTAAAATGGAGTTGATTCTTCTTCCCATCGAATTCCATCCAAAAAAGAACACAATCACCCTGTACGAAATTGTATAGTTCAAGAAAACATTAGATTTTTGGTAAAAATACAGAAAAATGAAAGGAAACAATGAATTTTATTGATCTTCTTCTGAGTACATGGTAAATTTACACTAGGAATGGTACATTTATGCTAGGAATGGTCCTATTTTGCACCCAAATATGTGGAATCACTTTGAGCTACATTCAACTAGCTCACCCCTTAAGGGTCCAAAGTGCAAAAGGGAAACAATCTTTGATGGGGTATTACTTAGAAACCATGGTGCTTACGAAATCTTCATCTGAACCTACAAGATCACATTTGGCCCCTCTAAAATAACCTCTCTTAGTTTTTTCTATCTCGGAGTGGTTTTCCCATGGTGTCTAGTTTTCTCTTGATGGAAAAAGTGTCAAATCCAAGCAATGCAAAGTTGCAAAGTGGTGCAACTTTCATTCTGCAACTCGTGTGACTAAAAGGACTATTCCAAAATGTATGAATAAGTATTTTTACACTAGGAATGGTCCTTTTTAACACCCAAACATGCATAATCACTCTGAGTTATGTCCAACCGGATCAATCTCTTAAAAGTCCAAAGTGGAAAATGGCTGCAAACTTCAACATGTTGTTACTCGGATAACATAATGCTTAAAAACTTCTAATTTGATACTATAGGATTGTGTTGGGACCCTCTACATTAACCTTTCTCAGTTTTCACTATTTCGAAGGAATTTTCTCGTGGTGGTGAATTTTCACCTAAAGAAAAACTTGTCAAATGCAAGTGGTTGAAAGTTGCAAAGTGGTGCAACTTTCGTTCCGCAAGACGTGTGACCAAACAGGTTGTTCCAACACATCCACATATGTATGTTTACATTAGGAATGGTCCTATTTCACACCCAAACATGTGGAGTTGCTCTGAGCTACATTCAACTGGATCGATCTCTTAAGAGTCCAAAATGAAAAATGACTACAAACTTCAGCATGTTGTTACTCGGATATCATGATGCTTAGAAACTTATCATCTGATCCTATGGGATTATGTTGGGCCCCTCTATAATAACCTATCTCATTTTTTTCTATCTCAAATAATTTTCCCATGGTGGTGGATTTTCACTTGGGAAAAAAGTTGTCAAATGCAAATAGTTGAAAGTTGCAAAGTGGTGCAACTTTAGTTATGCAACTTGTGTAACCAAACGGACTATTCCAACATGTCTGAATAGGTATTTTTATGCTAGGAATGGTTATCTTTCACACCCAAACATGTAGAATCACTCCAAGCTATGTTCAACCAAATCAATCCTTTAAGAGTCCAAAGTGAAAAATGACTGTAAACTTTAGCATGTTGTTACTTAGATACCATGATTCTTAGAAACTTCTCGTCTAATCCTATAGGATCATGTTGGGCCCCTCTATAATAACCTCTCTCATTTTTTTATATCTCAGAGGAAATTTCCCATGGTGGTGAATTTTCACTTGGGGAAAAATTTGTCAAATGCAAATAGTTGAAAGTTTCAAAATGGTGCAAATTTTGTTTTTCAACTCGTGTGACCAAACAAACTATTCCAACAACTACTCTCAACCAGATTGATCACTTAAGAGTCCAAAGTGCAAAATGGTTACAAACTTCATTATGTTGTAACTCAAATACTGTGATGCTTAAAAAATTCTTGTCTAATCCTATGGGATCAAATTGGGCCCCTCTATAAAAACCTCTCTTGGTTTTCGCTATCTTAGAGGCATTTTCTTGTGGTGGAAAATTTTTATTTAGGGAAAAAGTTATCAAATGCAAGTAGTTAAAAGTTGCAAAAAAGTGCAACTTTCATTCTACAACTTTTGTGACAAAACAAACTATTTCAATGCATCCAAATAGTTATGTTTATGCTAGGCATAGTCCTCTACCACACCCAAACACATGGAATCACTTTGAGCTACGTTCAACTGGATCGATCCCTTAAGAGTCCAAAGTGCAAAATGGCTGCAAACTTTAGCATGTTGTTACTCAGATATCATGATGCTTAGAAACTTATTATCTGATCCTATGGGATCTTGTTGTGCCCCTCTATAATAACCTCTCTTAGTTTTTGTTATCTCAGAGTGGTTTTCCTAGGGTGGAAAATTTTCACTTGATAGAAAAAGTGTCAAATGCAAGTAGTGCAAAGTTGCAAAGTGGTACAACTTTTGTTTTGCAACTCGTGTGACCAAACGAATTATTCCAACACATCTAATAAGTATTTTTACATTAGGCATGGTCATTTTTCACATGCAAAGACGTGGAGTCACTCTAAGCTACGTTCAACCAAATCGATCCCTTAAGAGTCCAAAGTGAAAAATGAAAGCAAACTTCAACATGTTACTCGAATACCATGATGCTTATAAAATTCTTATCTAATCTTTTAGGATCGTGTTGGGCCCCTTTACAATAGCCTCTCTTAGTTTTTACTATCTCAGAGACATTTTTCAGTGGTGGTGAATTTTCACTTGGGGAAAACGTCAAATGCAACTAGTTGAAAGTTGCAAAGTGGTGCAACTTTCATTCTGCAACTTGTGTGACCAAATGGATTGTTTGAACCCATCTTGATGGGTGTGTTTACACTATGAATGGTCTTCTTTTGCACCCAAACATGCAGAATCGCTTTGAGCTACATTCAACCAACTCAATCCCTTAAGATTCCAAAGTGCAAAAGGGAAACAAACTTTGATGGGATATTACTCAGAAACTGTGATGCTTACAAACTCTCCATCTAAGCCTATAAGATCATGTTGGACCCTTCTAAAATAACCTCTCTTATTTTTTTTATCTCGAAGTTGTTTATTTGTGGTGTCCAGTTTTCAATTGATGAAAAAAGTGTCAAATGCAAGTAATGTAAAGTTGCAAAGTGGTGTAACTTTCATTTTGTAATTTGTGTAACCAAAAAAACTACTCCAACACATCCAGATAGGTAGGTTTACACTAGGCATGGTCCTCTTTCACACCCAAACACATGGAATTTTTTTGAACTATGTTCAACCAGCTTAATCCCTTATGATAGCATGCAAAACAATTGAAAAGATAAACATACACACGATGGTTGAGAACTCTAATTTTTACACACAAAAAGCATATGATCATTGGTACAAATCACCTTATTCCTCCATTTGATGAAGAAGGTCTAGCTCAGTGGTTTTAGTCATGATAATGTCAAATAAGGCTATGATAAGCCAATTTGTAATCTTGCTTTTAGTTTTGAGTTAATGTGGGATCATTTGAGTCAATTATGTAAGTACAATAGAGAGTAGGAATAATAAAATAGCATCGGTAAAGGAATTGGAAGAGATTACTAACATTGCCCCTATTGAAAATTCAGAATTTAAGCCTTAAAAGCAAGGTTAGACGAGGTGAAAAAAAAAATTGCTTGATAATAAGTTAGAATAGGTTGGAAATAGGGTGAGGTTGTGGATTTTGATCTATTCAAAAGGTATGCAAAGACAAGGGAGGTCAAAAATATGTTATGGAATGATTCCCTAGGTGGGAAAAGAGGGGTTTTGAATGAAAAAGAGATGTTTGAGGGAGTAAAAGTAGGTAAAGTTAGGGGGCAGCATAATTTGGTGGTCAATTAAGTTTGTGTAGGTAGAATGAAGAGTGTTGGAAGAGGTTTTGAGGTTGTATGAGGTCTAGATATGGGGTTTTCAATAAACCCTAGTGAAATTTGAGTAAAGTGAGGATTTAGAGGATAGTGGGTTAGATGGCCAATCACACCCTAAAAATTATGGATTTTGCGGATGTGCAGACTGGTAAATGCTTCGCAATGTTGTTTTGCAATTGGAAGAGTGATTGAGAGGGTGTTTTTTTGTTAAGCAGACCTATTTAGGGGTCTATGACAGTGTTGAAGCACTAGGTTGAGGGTTTTGTTTCAAAAGATTCTCATGGGATTTTGAGCCATGTGAAAGTATGTGTTAAAAGGTGTCTGAAAAGAATGAGGGTTGGAGAGATTGTTTAGAAAATTTGAAAGTTATGTCAAGAAAGGTAGGTCTACTAACCTACTAGAGAGACTAGGTGAAAATTGAAAACAAGCCAAGATAGTGATTTGGGGGAAGAAAAGTGGTTGTAAGTTCTTTGTATGGTGAAAGTGGATTGAAGGCCTCCCTATCATTGCATCAATCATCCTCAAGTCTAGCAAGTGCAAGACATTTTTCAATTATCCTCCTCGCCCTTACAACAATATACAACTAATTGTAAATGCGTACAATGGTGGAACTTTGAAACATTTTATTTTTCCTCAATTAACAACTTTGGTTGTGAAGCATTTTTTCATTTTTATTTGAAATGATTTTCTATGCTTGAAAATTGGAGTCTAAGAGAAACAAGTGACACTCTCATGTACATTTATTATTTGGTGTGATAATTAGTGTTTCCATGGTTGAGTCAATTTCTTATTTGTATTATAAATTATAAATTTCTTTCTCCCGAGTCCATTTCCTATATAAGAAATAATATTGAAAAAAAGTTGACATATAAATCTTTCAATGTGTTTATATGGTGATGGATCAAGAACATAACAATTCATTTTGCAATATCTCACGTACATTTATTATTTGGTGTGATAAATATTGTTTCCACCATTGAGTCCATTTCTTATTTATATTATAAATTATAAATTGCTTTCTCCTCAGTCCATTTCATATATAAGAAATAATATTGTAAAAAGTTGACATATAAATCTTTTGACGTGTTTATATGGTGATGGATCAAGAACATAACAATTCATTTTGCACTATCAAGATTATGTTGTGAAAATGTTTAAAGACTATTCAAGATAAATGTTTATATGATAATGTGTCAAGAAGTTAACTACTTCACCTACTCTGAATATTATGTTTTGCAAGTGTTGTGAAGATTATGTATCCTTTGCTTAATTGAGTTGTTCCAATCAAAAGGATTAAATATATTGGAATCTTTTTATGAATCATGTACATGTGAACACAAATTAATACAAAGTATATGCACGAATACAAGGTATACGCATGAAAAAACATAAGTCACAAAGTATACATTGGAACACACGTAAGTCACAAAGTATACACGTAAGTTGTAAAGTATACACTTGAATACATGTAACTCATATCTATTGAACCATGAATTTATAATGCAAATATGGAAACAATCGATAAAAAATATTTGTATTAACCTAATAGCCATGTAGACATACATCAATATGTCGATATAAGTATAAAATATAGGTACAAAATATCCATATAGGCTTACAAGAATGTCATATATGGATATAATGTCAAATATATCCAATACAAAATATGTACAAAACTACCATGTAGGAATACAACAAAGGGCTCTGGAATCAAAATTCATTTCTCTCCATGCTCTCGAAATAAATTATTTCCCTTTGCTTGTCGATCGAATGGTGATAAATCTGTCACTCATTTATGTTATGCTTGAGGAGTGCTCATGCTCCTCCTCCTAGTGTTTAGTTCTTGATGAAGTTTTATCTGTTACAATAAGAAGTAAAGACATTACTATATAGAAATTACATTATAAAAAATGATATATTTAACAAAATAATCACTTATCACCATCTAATGATCACACTCCATGAGGGAAATATTCACACACCCATGTTGAGGTGTGCTAAAGCTCTGTATCAACCATCCAAATAGAAATTAAACTACAAATCAATAATGGCTTTATTTTTCACTAACTAACATCTATAGCAATGAATATAAATTGAAATTTAGTAATTTTCCTCATACCTCCCCTATCAGAGCCATAAAGGATTCTATATAAGATGAAACACCAATCTCCATTTCCCCCGTCACATTCAGAGGTGTTTTAGCTTGCAACATCTGAAAAATAAAACAACAAATTATTCAATCACGAAAACTACAATAGTGATCCACATAATGAGTTATAATGTATGAGATAATGAACAAAATTTTGAGTACTTATTAAACTATATATTTCTAACTATCATGCTTACTATTTTCCCTATCCATATCTTGTTTGAAAGCACGTGTTTTTAGGCTTTTATCCATAGCAGCAAACCGGTCAACCATTTGATAAAATGCTTTTGTAGACATGTACAATAACTGTGGTGGCATAGAGAAGGTAGTGAATTGTTTGAAAAAATGTCTCAAATAAATGGTGTCTCGTGGTGATGGAATGCCATTACAAACAAACACACATCATGGCATTCCATCACCATAAGACCACATTTCTTTCAGGCATTTTTTCAGACAATTCATTGCCTTCTCTATGGTATTATTGCTTACTATTATTCTTTGATATAAATTTTTCCAAGCATCCATATTTTGTTGGAAAGCACCTATTTTAGGCTTTTAGCCATAGCAGCAAGGAAGTGAGTAGTTTGATAAAGTGCTTTGGTACACATGTATGGAAAATGTGGTATCATAGAAAAGGTGGTGAATTGTTTGAAGAAATGTCTCGAAGAAATGTGGTCTCATGGTGATGGAATGGCATTCCATCACTATGAGATTGCATTTCTTCGAGGAATTTTTTCAAACTAATAACTACCTTGTCTATTCTATTGCTTACTATTATGCTTTGATATATTTTTTCCAAGCATCCATAGTTTCTTGGAAAGCACCTTTTTTAAGCTTTTAGCCATAGTAGTGAGGAAATGAAATTTTTGATAAAATGCTTTGGTAGATATGTATGGAAAATGTGGTAGCATAGACAAGTCAGTGAGCTATTTGAAAAAGTGCCTCAAAGAAATTGGGTCTCATGGTGATGTCCCATCACCATGAGATTGCATTTCTTTAAGGAATTTGTTGGTGAGCTATTTGAAAAAGTGCCTTAAAGAAATTGAGTCTCATGGTGATGTCCCATCACCATGAGACCACATTTCATTGAGGAATTTTTTCAAAAAACTCTTTTCCTTGTCTATGTTATTGCTTACTATTATTCTTTCATATATTACTTCCTAGAATCCATAACATAGACAAGGAAATGAATTATTTGAAAAGATGTCGAGTAGTAAAAATTGGTCTTATGGAATTCCATGACAAGAAAATGCAATTGGAAGCTTCTCCTAGACTTATTACTTATGCTATGAAAAGTAATTGCATCACTACTTATGTTGACTTTTTAAACAGCTATATTATAGTTGAAATTTTGTCATCTATCAACATATAGTTATCAGTTATGGAGTGTGAAGTAATGCTTTGAGTTTGAATGAAGTGCAATGCAATGTAATCAACAATATGAATATAAACTACACAAATCTATTAAGTACAATTCATTAGATAAACTCTTTATTCTATTACCTATGTGTAGGTTTGAGTAAATCTACTAGCATTGGGAGGTGTTACCTCAAAACTTCCAATATTAGCCTATTCAACATCCAAAATCACATATTAAAATACCATTCATAAAATAATGCTATTAACATCTAATAAATTTATAATTTTTTACTACTTACATACATCATCGATAGGTGTACTACAGAAATAAGGTGTAGGGCCAGTGTATCCAGTCTCAACACTGTGACCATGAAATTTTATTAAAATCATAAAAGTAAATTAGTTAATCTCACATTTCAAAATCAAAATTTAATAAATTAAATTCAATGAACATGCTAACTCTTACCTGAGAATCAATGTCATAGGCCACATGTAAAATTCCAGCTACCCTTTCCATCTCCATAGCTATAGATGGTTCCTATGTAGCAACCTCCTGAGTGTCAGTGGGGTCATATGAACAAGTCACCCCACAAGATTGACACACATGGGATCAAAGCCCACCACTCAAAGACTCCCTTGGATGGCATTGTAGAATAGGCCTAGCATGTTGGATGACACTTTGGGTCAAAGAGTGATGGCCTGCAAATTCTCTACGTCAGCACTCTCCTTCACGACAAAAAGGATGATCGTGTGCTCATGAGGTGGTCTAGCAAGAGGTTGTCTGCCTTTTTTTGGGGGATCCTATTGTGCATCAATTCTATCTTGATTCAAACCCCCACCTCTCCCCTGAAAGTCCCTCATATCAAAATAATTTGCGATTTTGTTCAAGATGAACTCAGCATATAGTTTCTTAAGGAAATACTGTGGGACTTCACAATCATTGCATGGTGGGTCATCAAAAACCATGTACCACTTATCCCAAAAATATTTCCTAATCTCTTGGTGGTGGCACCAATGAATAAGAAACCTCTTTGCATTGAGGGAGATATTTCCATTTGACCATGGATCAATGAACAATGCACACAAATCAACTTGTAATTTTTAAATCTTTTACATCTTCATATGATGGTAATAAACCCTAGCCGCCTACCTCCTATCCTGCCAGCCAATTAATTGTTTGTTGATTGATTCTACATGTTTTAACATTTCTTTTAGTGAAGTTCCCAAGGTCATTCTTTTCATGGTTTAACCATTTGGATTTTTCAACCTCTTGATTAAATCCTAAATTTGTTTTTGTTGTTCTCAATTTCCCTCATTAAGTTTTGTTGAGTGCCAGTAGGATGTTGAGGGATTGGTGGAGGAGATTGAGGTTGTGGTTGATTAACTTGAGGATTTTGTTGTTGTTCTTTTTGTGCTTGTTTAGGATTATGTTCCTCTTTCTATTATTGTGCTTCTTGATTATTTTGACAAGGGTTTGCAGGTTGATTAGCATCTCCTACAAATTCAAAAAATAAATATAAAAAACAACCTAAAACTAACAAATTAAAAACAAAAAACAAACAATCCTTAGCTCTCACACCTCCTCATCGACATGGCGAAACCCTCGTAATGAAATAGCAACCATTGATGAATACTTTTGCAAAATACCTCCTCCTAGAATGCAAGCGCACAAAATGGGGGTTTTGGCCACAAGCAAGAGAAAAAATATAGTCAAAATGCAAGAATGAATTCAATTTGTTTTTTTTTTCTTTGAATAGGTCACAATGCTAGTGTGTTATAAGAAACTCACATTATAATGTGCTCATTTTATGGGCTTGTTGTGGCCAAGCCTCAGGCTCGGCACACCAATCCATAATGTGAGCATGTTATAACACGCTCGTGTTATGAGTTTTCAAAACTTTTTTAAAAAGTTGGCCATAAATTGGCTGCCCATCTTCATGCACCCACCTGGATGGTAGGTAGTACTAAAAGTCAAATTGGTTCCAAGATTTCTCCAAAGTGTCCTCCAAAAGTGACCAATGAACTTAGAATCCCTATTTGAAACAATTGTTAGTGGAAGACCATGAACCCTTGAACTATTTCCTTAAAGAACAACCCTGCAATATGAAAAGCATCATTTGTACACTTGCAAGGAATGAAATGAGTCATTTTACTGAACCTATCAACCACAAAAAATACACTATCACATCCCCTTTGAGTTCTTGGAAGTCCTAATACAAAATCCATACTTAAACTCTCCTATGGATTGTTAGGAATTGGTAGGGGCTAATAGAGTCTTGCATTGGAAGAAGAACCCTTGGCTCTTTGGCAGATTATGCAACTTTCAACAAACTTTCTGACATCTACTTACATTCTTGTCCAAAAAAGAACCTTCTTACTTTCTCTAATGTTTTTTCAACCCCAAAATGTCCCCCAAGACATACACAATGTTTCTCCTTTATCAAATTTTGTCTCATAGAGCACCTTGGTATACATAACTAAGCTCCTTTAAATAAAAAACCATCTTGCAACAAAAATTAGAGTACTCATCATGAAAATCATCTTTAACCTAATTGCAAACATAAAATACCTCCTTGAAGTCATCATCTTCATCATACATGTCCTTCAATGCATTTATTCCCACCCTCTAAAGTTGTATCTCATGTACCAACATTTTCCTTTGGCTAAGAGCATCAACAACCTTGTTGGCTTGGCCCTTCTTGTGTTTGATGTTGAATGTATAGCTCTACAAATATTCAACCCACTTTGCATTTTTGAGATTCAATTTTTCTTGATGGTTCAAAAATTGCAAGGCATGATTGTCAGTGAACACTATGAATTCCTTTGGCAAAAGGTAGTGCCTCCATTTCTTAAGAGTCCACACCATTATATACAACCTAGATCATATGATGAATACTTTCTTTTAGCTTCATTAAGCTTTTCACTGAAGAAATCCATCGGTCTTCCTTCTTGGCTTAACACTACACCTATTGCAAACCACTTGCATCACATTCTATAGTGAAAACCTTTTTGAAATCAAGCAAAGCAAGGATTGGTTGTTGTGCTACTCTAGTTTTCAGATATTCAAAGCTCTTCTCTTCCTCATTAGTCCACTAAAATTTCTTTCTTTTGTCTCCCTTAATGGTGTCAATGATGGGTGAGAAGATATGACTAAAATTCTTAATGAATTTTCTATAGAGACTTACAAGCCCATGAAAGCTTCTTACCTCTCCTATTGACTTTGGAGTTGGCCAATTGACTATTGCCTCTACTTTAGTGGGATCCATCTTTAATGAACCCTTGGAGATCACAAAACCAAGATATATTAGTTCTTCTTTCATAAATTCACACTTTTTGAGATTTATCATCATTTTCTCCTCATGTAACCTCTGCAAAACCATGTCAAGGTATTGCAAGTGCTCTTCCTTTGTTTTGCTAAACACAAGTATATCATCTAAATATACAACAATAAATTTACCAATAAAAGGATTCAACACTTGATTCATAAGTCTCATAAAGGTACTCAGAGCATTTGACAATCCAAAGGGCATAACCATCCATTCATATAGGCCTTCATTAGTTTTAAATGCAGTTTTCCATTCATCACCTCCCCTTATCGTAATCTGATGATACCCACTTTCAAGTCTTTCTTTGAGAAATAGCATGCACCTCCCAAGCAGTCCATTAAATCCTCCATCCTAGGAATTGGGAACCTATATCTAATGGTGATTTTGTTTATGGCCCTTGAGTCAATACACATCCTCCAATCCCCATCCTTTTTAGGAGCTAAAATTGTAGGGACGATACAAGGGCTCAAACTTTCCCTAATTAGGCCTTTATCCAACAATTCTTAAACTTGTTTCCTTATTTCTTCATTTTTTTTAGGGGTCATCTTCTATGCAACCTTATTTGGAAAATTGGAACTAAGGATTAGGTCTATATGATGACTGACATCTCTCATGGGAGGTAAATAACTTTGCAATTTATCAATTGCAATATCTTTATATTTATTCAACAAGGCTTGAACTTCACTAGGTATGTCTTCCATCTTATTTGCTACTAAAACAGACTTGTACTTAGGTCAAATCACTAAGGAAAATCCCTGACCTTCTTCATCCTTCAAATTTTTCAAAAAATCCTTCTCTCCTACTACCATGACACTATAACCAACTTGCTTGTCAGACTCTTCATCTTATAGGGGTGTCAAAGTGTATGAGGTACCATCTTTATCTATCACATAGGCATTATTATGGCCATCATGCTTGGCCTTCTTGTCATACTGACAAGGCCTTCCTAGAAACAAGTGACAAAAATCCATGGGGATGATGTCACAAAGGATTTTGTCTTTATAACCCCTGGAATATTGAACTCTACCCATGACTACTCATTTACCAAGAATTGTTGACCTTTGTTTAGCCATGACACTTTGTATTGTGTGGGGTGAGGAATTATTTTCATATTCAATTTTTCAACCATTTCTAAAGACACCAAGTTATCAGTAGAACCTAAATCTACAACTACTTTGCATACCTTTCCTTGTGACTTGCATGTGGTCTTGAACAAGGATTTCCTTTGTGGGGGTTCTTTGGTTGTAAGCACCTTAATAAGTGTTATCCTCATCATTAATGACTCACCTACCTCAAGGATTGTTTTCACCTTCAAATTTTCAAAATTTTGAGTGCCCATGTTGAAAATTTTGCTTTGCATACTTAGAATACCCTTAAAAAATCTGCCTAAGTGACCTATTTTGGAGGCTTACAATTCAAAGCCAGTTGATTTTCATGCAAAATGGATTGTTTCTCTCCATTCATCCCACATTCATATTCTTCTTGGTCCATTTTTAGAGTCTCATGATTATATTTTATATTTTTTCCAAGTCAAAAGCAAATGCAGTTTGTTCACTTTTACACCTACATTTTCAAAATGCTTCAAAGTGGTCATATTTGACCCTTAATATCTTTTGACGAATGTGGATTGAAGGGAAGCCCTCTTGCACACATATTCAGTGTACCCAAATGACCTAGTGTGTCTAGTGGAAATTCCCCAAGATAAGATTTGATAATTTTTCAAGGAGGTGACTTGGTGTGCTCAAAATTGGTTTTTGATAGGTGCAAATTGTAGAAAAGTCTGAGTGAGCCACTTTGGTTTTTAATATCTTGCACCTTAGGATGAATTTTTCCATGTTTTTTGTTGCCCTCGATTTTTGGTTCAAATGGTAACATGCATACTCAGTTTCACACCTCCTGGATAAGCTTTTATGGGTTAATTAATCATTTTTTGACTACAACATGGCCAAAATGGGTGTTCCAAAAAGTTTCAAATTTTGAAAATCTAAGGACAACCCATTTTTTTTTGGTATAAAACCTATACAAATCCATTTTCATCCAAAAAAGATGTCATATGATGCATTATTTTAATGCATTTCTAGTGTGGCAAACATGTCTCGGGGGCCAGTTTACAAAGGAGGTATCTTACTCTTGATGGTTGGGTGAAGTTTGAGGAAATGGGTTTTCTCTAAATAATTGATTATGGCTACATGTAAAAAAATCTTGACTCCAGGGGTCACTGTTTGTGTGCAGTGAAATTTCTCTGTTTGGGCCACAAGCGTAATTAAAATTTGCCCTTTTTGTAATGTTTTCAAATGTTAATATTTTAAATATTGGTCAAATGCAAAGAGGTATTTAGGAAAAAATAAAATACAATTTCAAATGTTCTAAAGGAAAAAAAATAAAAAATTCTTGCTTGTGATTGGTTGAAAAGCGGCTTTCACAACTTTCACCGCTACACAAAGAACTCATCGCAAATCGTTTTTTATTTGTATATCCCATTTGAATTGGTGATAAGTGATAGTTGTGTTCTCCTATCACCCATCGCAGATTTTAGGGATCTTTCCTTTTGCAAATCCACGATGGAGCGATGCTCTCATCGTTCATCGTAGATTCAAGTTTGGTTTTCATTTTAAATAAGTGATGGAGTAATATCACCATTCTAGGGTAGATTTTGATTTTTTTTATGTTTGCATCAAAGTTTTGACATCTCTTGATCTTCATGGGGGTTCCTCTGAGGCATTTTGGGAAGATTCAGGCATGTATTGTGCAAAGAGGAATACTAATCATGTTTTTAGCCTTCCAACACATTTTTGGGGGTGTTTTTTAGCTCAAAAATGTTGTTCCAAGTTTTAATTTATTTTAAGCATGTTTCAAATGAATTTTGGTTGTCAACAACTGTAAAAAATGCTGCTACATCAAGAAAAATTACCTACACATTTTATCTGGCTATGGCTCCTAGGATTCATGGTGTAATAGTTGAACGTGAAGAACAACCAAGTTGTGGAGTTCCTCTGATCATGTATCTCTATTTTTCCCCTTCTTTTCCATACTACATCAGTGATGGGCGAAGCTTATTTTTCTCCATCATTCATCGCTAATGGAAGTCACCTCGCTAATGGAAGTCACCTCCTCCTGAGTGCATTAGCGATTGGCGATGATGTGCTTTCTCGTTGGGAATCACTATTTATTTTTTCATTTTCTAAATGTATGGGCGATGTGTGGTGGATAGCTCAGTGAAGAATGGTGGGCCCAAAGAACTTTTAAAATAAAATATTTTAAGTGTGGGGTGCAAGGTAAAAGCACGGGTAAATTTGTATTTGCTCGATAAATGATTTTTTTTAAATCTCTCACGAGAACTTGGCTACATTATTTCATCACCATTATATTTCTCATTTCTCATTCTCTATTGGAGATATGTGATGGAGGCCTTGTGTGAGATGGTGGTAGAGCCTGAAATTCATTTTTTAACATTATCATTTGATAGTGTTTTAAAGATGAGTGAAAATTAAAAATGTGAAAAGTAGGTGAATGGCTTTCTACAACCATTTTTAATTTTAAAATCTTCATAAATATTTTAAATAAAAAAAATTATTGTTGGACATTTAAATTAAAAATTCACAGGTAAAATATATATTTCCCTGAGAAAGTCTTAAAATATTTCACATTTAAAATGGAAAAAGTAGCTTCATTTTAAAGTCAAATGTTTTATTTGCTAAGATCAAAATGTAAAAATTTCATGATAAAAACAAAAAACATAGCTATAAGTAGTAAAAGTGAAAAAGGTACAAGTGAAATGGAGATTTCTTGTAGCCAAGGGCTTTCTACAATAAATGAAGAATGAAGTTTTTTACTTAAGATATTTGTCAGCTAGAAGTAACAATAGGATATTTTCAACGAAAGGGCATAATGAATGATGGATCATCATGGAGGGGAATATCATCATGGAGTGTGTCAAGTGTCTTTGGGAGATCACCATTTAGGGTTTCTTTCTCCTTAAGTGTTATTTTTCTGCCTCATTTTCACAGGTGAGATTTTTTTTGTAATTAACCACAAAGAACATTTTGATGAGAATACAGAGCATTTTAGAGTCAAGTCTTAGGGTCTAAGCCTGTTAATATCTATGTAATTTTGATTGCAATACTGACAAAATAATGTTGAATGTTTTAAGTTTGGTACTATTTTACTCTCCTATGTACTAGTTTTACTGATTATGAATAATACAATCAAGGTTTTCTTATTTGTCTCTATCAATTTCAAATGGATGTGTGGCTCTATTCTTTTTTATTAATTCAAAGAATTAATGTAGGTGCTTGAATATGGTTGTAAATTTGTATTAAATTGAGTGCTAGGATGCTAGTAAGAAGTAAAGGTTAAAATACAATGTTGAAATACTGTAATGCAACATTTCAAAGCTTCATATAATGTCAGGTGTGAAAATTATTATCAAATTATGTGGGTGTTTAAGTCGACTCCATTCCAAGGATGAGGCATTGATATAAGTGTGTTATTCATGTTACATTTGTTGGTTAATTCAACAGCTAATCATCTTTTAAATCAAATTTACTTATTAGTCTTGTTGTGGGTGTGTGGAATTCAAAGAATCATAGCTCTCATGTTTAATGTGTACATTGCAATGAAGGTCAACCATACCTTCAGAGTATTGTATCTGCTAAGCATATAAAAGAGATTTATTTGTTTACTTTGTGTTTGATACTTTGGCACACAAGTATCTGAAAGCACACTGATGGGATCACCCTCCTAGGTCCAACAGAGCCTGAAGTACATGGGAGAGGGGTTTTAATTCAATCTCTCATTTTTTGGCCAAATCTCTCCTTGAATTTGACCATAAGGCTTGGAAGCCCTTTAGGATTCAAGTGGATAGCAGATTTGGTCACCAACAGGGGCAGCATGCTAAGATGGTGAATTAACACTTTCAATATCCTCTTCATGCACAATTTGAGTCCTCTGCTCACCACCATGAGAACTTGATGCTTGTTTGTCCAAGCACTTCCAAGCTGGGTGTCCAAATTGATTGCAATTGTAACATCTGCCTGAGAAGGTATTGGATCCTCTCCCTTGTCCACCAAACCTTCCTCTAACACCAAATATCCTTCCTCTAAAGTTACCTCTACCACTTAACTCACCACTTTGTTCTTGATGGTTGCTTGTTTCACCTTGTTGCTTTTGTGGTTTCCCTCTTGCACCAAAGTTGCCTCTACCTCTGAAATTTCCCCTCTTCCTCTTCCTTGTTTCTCTTGTCTTCTTTTTATTTTTTCCTCTATCTTGACAAACAATCGAAAGCACTCCTCAACTATCCTAGGAGTTGTGAGGCCAATCTCATCTTGTATATTGAGTCTAAGGCCATTTAAGTACCTTGCAAAATTTTCTATCTCATCCTCTATGTGTCTGACTGTTATACTTAGTTTATGGAATTCCTTAGTATAATTCATCACATCTAACTCCTTTTGTTTCAAAATTTTCAACTTTCTAAAGGTTTGTATTGCATAATTTGTAGGTAAGAATTGTGCTTTCACTTTGGCTACCATATGGTCCCATGAATTTATCTTTACCTTACCCTTCTTAACTCTTTCTCCTTGGACATAGTTCCACCATGTTAGGAAAATGCCCTTCAATTTGGGTTTTGAAAATTTCACCTTCTTATCCTCTTGTACCTCCTCAAAATCAAATAAGTTGTCCAAAGTATCTATCCAAGCCAAAACTTCTTCACTGTCCATCTTACCACCATACATAGGAACTTCAACTTTCACCTTTAGAGTACCATCCCCCTTGATAGCCTTTATCATCCTGACCATTCTCATTTCCTCATGGTCCAATTCCTCCTCGTTACAAACTCCTATTGGAGGGTTTTCACTCTCACCCTCATCCTCCTTATCACTTTGGTCACCACTGACCATACCTCTTCTTTGATTCTTCTCTAGTGTTGCTATTTTTTCAGGTTTGCTTCTTGAGACTCATTATAGAGCTTCTCCTTTTGGAGAAATTTTTCTTTAGGTTCTTTAACCTCTTTGGCCATTGGATTGTTCTTTGGAGGCATCTTGCTTATGCCAATTCTCAATCACTTTCCCACTTTCAATAAAAACCTATGCTTTGATACCACTTGATGCAGAGCAAGGGTGGAATAGTTTCATCAACCACAATTAAACATGATTCACTCACATCTCAAGCCTCAAGACCCCAACAATAGTGGTTTGCATAATATCACTTGTTTCTAACTTATAGGTCTCCAAACCTAGTTTTAAGTGTACATCTTTTAGAGAGTGTCATTTCAACATAGGACCAACACCTTTTCAGACACCCATTAGGCTTAAATTCAATATATCTCATTTATGACTATGGTTTTTTTGGACTAAGTTCCTCCAATTATGTTTGCTACACCAAAAACAAGGCCAATTAGGCCACTTTCCCAAAACATCTATAAGGAATTCAATCTCCAAACCCAAAAACTATTCACCAATGGTTTTCAAATGTCACATAGGGTCCAATTCAACAGGTTTTATCATCAACCAACACTTAAAAATTGTTTTCCTACACTATCACTACTCTACTTAAGCGTAACACATGAAGATGTTAGGCTATTGCTTGGAAAAAAATCCCTCGTAACTCCATTCCAGGCTCCAAAAGACAAAAAAAACCATTAAAAACAAACCAAAATCCTCCATTTCATCGAGTTTGGCCATAATTCAATGGTGGAATGGGTAGTTATTTACATTTCTTGACTTCAAACCCTTGAAACTAGGGTTTACAGATGGTCTACAAAGAAATCCTTCAAACTCACTTATTTCTCAATGAAATTCAACCACACCATGACCAAATTGCATAGGATTCATAGCTTGAACAAATTACATGAGTTTCAAATCATCACACAACTATACGGGGCCATACAAAACTAAGAAACTATAGAAAACACTAGAAAGTTTTAGAAAAATAGAGCTATTGCTTATTATTTGTCTTCCAAATGCTTCAACAAAATTTCCTCAATGTTTGTGAGGGAATTTAAACATGTAACAATTGAATTCCAATGTTCGAAAACTAAATTTCAAATAGGTGATTCATCTTCTTCACAATGCCAAAATTGTCAAGTTGCCAAGCAACTTTTACATCATTTTGACAACTTTTACCAAACACACTTAAATGACCCTACATGATGTAAAATCATCAAATATGGTCTCCATTCGACCTTATTATATCAACATATGATAAAACACACAAAAATTCCAACCTAGACACATAATGACAACATTCAAGCAAAAATGCCATGGTGCCCTTGGACCAAGAGGGGAGGGATATAGAGGTGAGAGACATAGGGGAGAGAGAGAAAGATAAAGTGGGAAGAGAGGCGGGTAATGAGACAAGGAGGGAAACGTAAAAGGTAAAGAGGTAAAGAGGGAAGGATGGAGAGACCTGGAGATGTGGAGAGAGAGAGAGAGAGAGAGAAGGTGGGAGGGTGAGGTAATGATTAAGAGAATGGAGAGATATGGGATGGTGATCCCACAATAGTGGTTTACAATTTTTGGCCAAATTGGACAATGAAATTATTTTTTAAAACTAAATCTTCACATTCGGGAACCTATAGCGGCTAAACCATGAAGAATTTGAAGATGATGAATAATAGAGTCTTGTCACATTTCCCTATAGATTCTAAAAAAAAAAATTCAAAATTTTTGGAATTAGATTACACTACTTTTTCCATCTCCCACGAAAACTGGTTTTTTTCAAAAAATAGTATTTTTAAAAAGTGACGTACACCGTATAACA
>VDFB02086638.1:0-43286 GCA_007258455.2 Sequoia sempervirens | reverse complement strand
TCCTCCAAAGTCTCATCTTGACATGTTGACACAATGCAAATGGTGTCAACTATTAGTCCTTTCTGAGGGTAGTGGCTAAGCCCGTTGATTGCCACATTAACATGATGATGGAATTCAGGATTTACCAAGCGCTCCAGTGCCCTTACACCCCAATCACGGTAGCCATAATTTCTGATGACTATATATAAAATTCTCTAGGATGGTTGTGTTGTGTACATGGGCTTGGCTTAGGAACGCTTCACCCAGAATGTTGTGAAGAACTTCTTCTACCTCACTTTACACTATGAAGACCTCTTTCAGCTGGTCCGATATATGCCTAAACAATGGACTGCATTCAATTTCTTCCAAGAAAATGTAGTCATTGGAAAAATTACTGGCACTCTAAGAGCTTGCCATATTTGATGCTATTGATTGGCGAAGAAAGGTGACACTAGTTGAATTTATAGAAGATTGGTTAGACATTGGTGTGTTCTCTTAAGTTTGATGAGATGACAATTTAGTCCCAATTTGTGGCTGATTTGATTTGGTTTAAATTACAATTTCCCATCAAGCAACATACATGTGCTACCGCTTGATATTCCTTGGATGTTGCATTAATTGTTTGGTTGTATGAGAGGTTATTCAAAAACTATTGGTGCGATCAAGATCAATTTTTCTTGTCAATGTCTATTCCTCTACCAAGGTTAATTACTTTGGTTGATTTTAGTAATTTTCAAGAAACACTGGAGAAGCAAGAAGGCCACTAATTTAGTAATATCTTTTGTGACTATCCAGTGGCTTTAGATTTACTATAAATTTGAAAATATAAAAGAAGATAGGGGTTCTTCTGGACATACACTTGCTGGTGTTGTTGAGAAGGATTTAAGCATTTATTTTAGATTGTAATGTTTATAATTTGTGTTGTGAATTTAATGATATGTCTAGTATGTTAATATTTGCATTACATTTGTGATATGGCTATGTCTTCTTTGAAAGATAAGTTGAATACCATTCATTTATTGCATTCTAATTTTATCTCTTTGATTGGATAGTCATAGGTTTTTAATCTTTGAATTGGTCATTTATGGCTTTGATTTACACTTCCCATGTTGGTTTCATATTTAGGAACTAGTGTTAGTCACCTTTTTTGATTTCTGGTTAAAAGTATACCCTTATTCATTAGATTAGATAAATTCATTGAAAATCTTGTGAGGGAGCTATACCTCGACAAAATTTAAAGAAAATCCGCAAATGTAATTGTTGTCTTTTCACAGCTGTTAGCGGATTTTCACTAGTGCTAAATCTGCTCCAAGAGTTATTTGTTTAAGGATATTTGTCTTGAGCAATTCCATTCACTAACAAGTCGATAAATATTTCCTTCATATTTCTTTCCTGCAATATTCATTGTTCTGCAATCTTTCTTGATATCACATCTTACATCCTTTAATATATGATTACATCCCTTATTGCACATTTTTCCAATACTTAAAAGATTATGCCTTAAACCCTTAAAATAGTAGACATCATTTGTATTATGCTTGCCATCAAAACCTACTGAACCTATCCCATAGATCTTAGAACTAGTATCATCTCCAAACATAAATAAGCCTCCATCATATTTTTCAAGTTTAACAAACTTACTCTTGTCACCATCATGTTATGTGAACAACCACTGTCAACAACCCAAAAGTTCTTTTCTTTTTTAGCATGTAGGGAAGAGATTACAATACCTTCATTTTTCTCCTTCTCTAGAGGATATTCATTTACCTATTTTTCATAATTAGCAGAAGTAGGTTCATATTTTATAGAAAAGAACAAGCATTCATTGTCATCAAGATCTCCATGATCAGATTCCTCCTCAAATATACTAGCATCCTCATTCACATAATATGCTCTATTGATCTTCTTACCTTTTTGTTCTTTCTCATATCTTTATTTTTTCCTCTTAGCTCTTTCTAGACACCTCAAAGAATAATGACTTATTCCTTAATAAATAAATCATTTAAAGGGTATCTTAACTTCATATTTACTAGAGCCTTTCTTCATTCTTCTCACAAAGTTAGCTTCTACTTCACAGATCTTCAACTTTTGTAGCCTTAAAAGTAGTTTTTGATTTGGATCTATTTCTCAAATTCAAATTTCTCATCTCATAATATGTCAAAGTTCTCAACAACTGATCTTAAGTGTAAGTCTTGTAATCTATATGTTCTTCAATAACACATACCTTTTCACTATAATCATTCGAAAGAGTTCTAAGAATATTCTTTACAATCTTGAATTCATCTATTGTAGGACGAAATCTTCACATTCCAACTACTACCTCATCTAATCTCTATACATAGAATTTAACATTCTCATCATTAAACATATGTAGGATCTCAAACTATGTCTCCAAATTCTACAAATTTTCCTCTTTAACCCTTTCACCTCCTTCATGCACCTTTTCCAAGGCATCCCAAAGCTCTTTACGAATCTTTAGATTTTGAACTTTAATCAACTCATAATGTACAAGACTATTCTTCAAAATGTAATTCACCTTATTGTTCGCTTCATGTTCCTTAATCTCATTAGCAATACTTAGACCATTAGCAGGAGGAGTGTAAGTATTCTTTTAAGATTTCTCCACATCTTATCCACAATGCTCTAGATATTCTTCCATCGGTATTTTCCAGATAGCATAATTAGTTCCATCGAACCTTAGATAATCATGCGTAACTTTTCCAGCCATCCCAAACATTCCTTAAGTGGTTAAGCTCTTCTCCAAGGAACCAAGCTCTGATACCAATTGTTGAACAAGGTAATTGAGTTTGGGGGTGAATCAATTGTAGCAATTTAAACTTTTAAAACATTCACTGAAACTTAGATCAATCACAAATCCTTAACTCTGCTAAAATGATTAAATGTTAAGTGCAAGTGCAAAAACTAAAAACCATCACACAAACATAGTATCATCAGATTTACATGGAAAACCCAATGAGGGGAAAACCATGATGAGGATTAACTCACACTATAGAGAATATCAAAACTGATTACAAAAGCTCACTACCAAAGGAAGGCTTACTGCCAAAACAGGGACTCACTATCTGAATCAGAACTCACTGTCCAATAGGGTTAACCACCCGAAGGGCTCACTGCCATAGAGATACAAAGAAGATTGAAGATATATTTTACTGAGAGAAGACAATCTTAATGCAATAGAGATTTCCATCACAATTTACTCAACCACTTACATACATGCATGAATGGTAGAGTACACCTTTACCTCATTGCATTCAAAATCTCAACATTTAGAATTCACACCAATATGCCACACTCACATCAGACACACATACTTATTCACATCTGCATCTCATATTTTTGCTCTATTTCTTTTAGATAATTAATTATAAAAGTTATTGATTGTGTTTCTTAGTTAACATATTCGTTATGTTAATTGTTCTCAAGGAAAAATAAAAAATTAAGCTTCCAATTCCTAGTCTAGAATAGAAAAGAACAAATTTTAACCATCATGATGTAAATATGTGAGAAGGTTGAGATGAGATTCCTGGAGTTATGCACCCAAATGTGATTCATGGTTTTATCTAAGAACTTGAAACATAAAATAGTTAGATAGAGGCTATGAATGGCCGAAAGAAACAATATGGATGCCTTAAAACTCAATGAACCATCTACTATAAAATTATTTCCTTATATTTTTTTCCCATTGCAATCTAAACAATACACTCTCCCTTAAGGATAAAATTTATGGCAAGCATCTTTCCCAAAACAAGTTCTAATTTCCTTAGGTATATAGAGTAACTGCTTAATGAAATTATCCTTAATTTTGAGAAGAGTCTAATATAATTTTATGACCATTTAGTAAAGACAAGTCTAGCTCTATAAAAATCTATCTACTATTGGATAGTTGTATACATTTTTGTTAAATTAATAGAAAATGGCTTGCCTTTTGATTCCTTAAGCAAGCCCCACATTATTTTTGTTACAATAAGTTTATAGATAATGTAATATTTTTAAAATTGACATTTATTAAGAGAAGCTCAATTCCTATGTGAATAAAAAATTTGGATTACTTTGTGTTAATGGAATGAAACTTCTTTATGAGATATTTGGATGCCATTTTATCTTTTGATAATTTTCTAAAACACACTCAAATGTGTCCTTGGGATGTGTATATGATTTTTAGTGTCTATTCTTCTCCTTGAGGCTCAACTATTTTTTTTTCTTCTCTTAGAAAATCACCCTTTTTCACTAATCAAATATACTAAGACATAAGTGTTATGCCCTCAGCACACACGCCCCATTGGGAACGGGGACCCTCTTCTCTTTTGCCTTGTCGGGTCTGTCGGGGCCACCTCATTTTGTGTGCCCCTCCTTTTTGACATTTTGCATGGTCGGTATTACCCTAAGGTTTCATCCTAAGATCGACCGTGGCTCCCCTTTTAAATTTTGGTGCCCTCCGGGGCCTTGTGGGTTCCTTGGGCCGTTCGAATTTTGGGGCGGCTCTAGGCTCCTCCGGGCCCGAGCCTCCGGGGTTCCCTTATCAGGTTTCCCCTTTTCATTTGCCGCCCCGGCGGCGTTTCCCGGGCATCTTTCCGCCCTTCGGAACCCGCCCCACCATTTGCCATTCGTTCCCTTATCGGGTTTCCCGGCCGGTCTCTGGTCTTTCGGACCCCGGGCTCCGGAAGTCTGAGTCCAGACTTCCGTCCCAGGATCGCCGTCCGCGACGACGATCCTCCATCGGCCGCCCGTCCCTCGGGCTCCCGGGCCTTGTTCGCCGCCGCCGTCGCCGAAGTAAAAAATCTAACGACGGCGAACTCCTTGCGGCCTCCCGCCCTTCGGTCCCCGCGGTGTTGTTTGCCGCCGCCGTCTGAACGAAGTGCGAAAGTTTCTACGACGGCGAACTCTTCACCGTGCCCCGCCCTTCGGGCCCCGATCCTTCCGTGGTCGCCGTAGTCTGTGGTCACCTAAAGTATTAGCGGCGGCCGTTGTTGAGCAGCCTCCCGCCCGCTGGATCCCGAAGCCCTCGCGCTGCCGCCGACTCAAATTTGAATCTCACCGACTTTTGGCGCGGACGTATGAGGCATTAAATGCGCCATTAATGCCCGCTGGGGTATATAAACCAAGGCCCGCCACTATCATTTTAACTTGCGAATTTTAGCGGATTGGAGCAGCGACCGAATTGGAGCCCACTGCAAACTGCACCATCGTGATCATCGACCCCAGCATCATTCCGTCAACTCTGCCGGTGCATACCATCATCGTCCCGCTTAGCGAGTTGGAGGTAGGCCGTCCTCGTTCGCTCTCCTGTCATTTTCAATCATTTTGAGGATTTAACTGAATTAAAGAACAAAATTAAATGTTCTAAAAGGAACACCCCCTGCGTCGCGCCCAAAACCCATGTGTTTGAATTTGCCGAGGGCCATCGAAATCACCCTTTTTTTGTCTCCCGGGACTTATCCGTGTCGCAGGTGTTCTTCGCACAGGGCGAAGAACGCCGCCGGGCCCGAAACCTCCTGTCGCCGTCAGAATCGAAATCACAATCCCCGACGGAGGTCCGTCCTTTCGGGCCCGGGCCTCCAGGTTTCCTGTCTCGGGCTTCTGCCTTGGATTCGCCGCCGTTTTAAACTTCAAAATCTCTCGGCGATGCCCCTGCTTCCGTGTCCCCGTGACCTTCTGGGCCCGACCGTCAGGAGTTCCTCCCCTAGAACTCCATGACGTTTCCGCCGTCCCTCACGGCCAAACCCTCCCAGCTGCCCTACCGTCGGGCTCCGGTCCATATTTCGCCGCCGCCGTCGCCTGGGCTGTATTGAAATTTTGGGGCGACCGACGTCCTCTGTCCCTCCGGACCCCGGGTCCCGGCTCCCCTTTCGCCGCCGCTGCTCAGATCATCGCAGAATCCTCGCGGCGGCCGTCGTGCCCTGTCTTTCTGACCCCAGGCCCCGTGGTCCCTTTTGCCGCCGCCGTTTTGACCAGTGCAAACATCTTGCAGCGGTTGTTGGGGCGCGTCGGCCCGCCTTCCGGGTACCGGTCCATCCTTCGCTGCCGATGTCGCTCATGCGTTTATGAAATTTCCTGGCGGCCGTCTCCTCACGGCGCCCCGTGTCTCGGATCCCGGTTCCCTTGTCGCTGCCGCTGTGCAAATCATCGACAAGTAAGTGTTGCGGCCTGTTCCTCATGCCGTCCCGTCTTCCGGGCTCCGGTAGTCTGTTCGCCGCCGCCGTTCAAAACGATCAAAATTACGCGGCGGCTGTCGGCTCGCAGCCTCCCGGCCTCTGGGTCCCGGTGCCTCGAATGCTGTTTGGTATAAAGCTGTTAAGGTAAACCTATTTTCGGTCGACCTTTGCCTTCCCGGGTTCCGGTCTCCGGACTTCCGCCGCCAGACTTCCGCTTAACGTCCGTCGCCGCTGGCTTCCTTTGCCAGACTGCCTTCCAGCCTGAAACCCCCGGAGCTCCCCAAATCGATCCAAATCAAGTCCAATCGAGAATCTGGCTTCGACCCACGTCTTAAGTCAGGCCATTCTTCATCATGGGTCTCTTAGAACATTAAAATCTGACCAACGGGGCTATTCGGGAACTTTCGGGCATGTTTTCCCTTCCTGGCAGCATTCCTGCCAGGGAAGTCCGGCCCTCCGGGCCCGGATTGCTCATTTGTCCTAAAGTAAAATCAATATTGTTAGAGAATTAAATTTATGATGCATTTGAATGGTTGGTTATATAATATGCTCGCAATACGGACTGACATTAACGTTTTCGATGTTTTCTTGTGCTAACTTCGCCCTTTACCTGCAGGATATATGGAATCGGCCGCAGGAACTTCAGGGGCCTCTACCGAAAAGGACAAGGGTAAGAAATCCGGAAGGGCTGCCCGTGGGAGAGACGACAAAGACCAAATGAAGTTCCAATTTCAGGGTGAACCGCTTCAGTCGAAGGTCTCGACTGATTGGAAAGAGATCTCGGACACCAACATAGGCTAGGTGGACATAGATGAGTTCACCCAGAGGGTCAAGGTCGACCCTAAGACAAAGAATGCACGATTGATAGGCCAAAGCGGAATCGCTAAAGCTGCTGGCTTCCCGCCGTCTCTAATAGCACCTGAACTGGTGATGGCTTGCCGAGAAACCTATCAGACGGATACCCGGACAATCATAGACAAAGAAGGAAATGTCCTTACCGACATGTCTTTGGAAGGAATTAGAAAAACATTCCACATTCTGACATTCCCACATATGCAAGTCCCCACTTTGGAGCAGTGTCAGGCGGCATGGGATGCCAGTCCATTGAACATCAAGAAGTCAATCAACGTTTACTGGTTGAAGGAGAAGCGGGGCAGCACTGCTAAAGTTCCCCAAGAGCTGTTCCGCAGCGACTTTCAAGAGGACTATCACGACTTGGTGACTATGCTAAGCAGAGTCATGGGCCTCCCAGCAGTCGCCTACTTCCAGGAGTGGATGGCTTATTACATTGAGTAGATCATACGAGGAAACGAAGATGTGGAAACCAAGATCTCATTTGACTGGGGGAGTATCATCAACAACTGCTTCCACGAGCAGTTCGTAAATGTTAAGAAGAGCAACAAGTTTTACATGACCACGTACCTGGTGTACTCTTTGGCGGATAAGAGGCAATATACTGGGCTCTTCATGGTGCCGAATGGAGATCACAAACGAGGGCTTAAACCTTTTGACCGGTACCCTCAGCTACAATACCGCTACTTCAAAAAGGAGTACCGCCGGATCAATGATGCCTTCATAGGCCATATTATCAGATTGATAGTCGGGGACTTCGAGAGAAGGGTATCTCACAGTGCCAGGGCACTCCTGAAGGAGTATGCCTTTTTATACATTCAGTTCTCGAAGTTCACTTACATTCGTGCCCAGGGATTCACGGAACGGCCGAACAAGCTGCCCAGATACCCAAATGATAGGATTATTCTCCTAGAGCTTTCCTGGCAGCTCCAACATATTCAGGCAGTCTTCAGCCAGAAGCATGTAGCAGAGATCCCTTATCCCATGATCCTTGGCCAGGGCCAGTATCGGCTGCAAACATTTTAATGCGCCGGCAACTCAGAAAAGGAACTCAAGGAGTATAGCTTTGAATGGTACACGACTCGCCCACGAATGGACCCCCACGACCACGTCAGGAAAGTGCTAGGGCCGGCATACGCCCACCTGTACCATGTTGAAGATTTCTGGGCAGATTGTAGAGATGATAAGGAGGTTCGCCAGAGACACTACATGCGAATGACGGTGCAGTTCTTAAGGAGAGTGCAGTTGTTTCTGGTGCCAGACCAGCTTGAGGAAGATGAATCCACACTGGTGCACCCGAGGTACCCTGCGGTTGCCGACCTGGCGATCCCCTCCATCGACTGGGATGAACAAGAGGTCGAAGACCTGGATACAATCACCCAGCCTATCATAGCTCGCACCAAGGAGTGGGTTGATGGACAGGGGGCACAACTAGAGCAACAGGGGGTGAATCTAACATACGAGGCACTCAAAAGCGGGTTGAGCGCCATGGAGGATGTTGCTGCCTCCCCATCAGCTGGTGAGACTTCCAAGTCTCTCCCCATCACCAGGTCCCAGAAGAGAAAAGAGGCAGAAACGGCACAGTCCGGGGGCCTCAAAGAACAAGCAGCAAAGGATACGGGAGGCTCGTCTCCAAAGAAGCTTAAAAGGACAGTGGTCACAACAGAGGTGCAACCTCCATTGCTCCTTCCTCCCCTGACTGGTGTGCTGCCCCCCTCTCAGGCCGCAGCCGCCTCATCCCCGCAAGCGGTGGACATTTCTGTCCACCTTGCCACTTCGCCCCTAGCCGGGTCTATAGTCAATATTGACTCTTCCTCGAGCATGACCACTTCCCCTTCCTCTGCTGCTGCCATGTCACCCATCACCTCCCTACCTCTTGCAACAATACCATCGCCTATTCCCCTTTCTAGCGTGCCCGAGGCCATTACACGGCACCTGCAGAGTCTTCCCCCTGAGCTCTCGCAACTTTCAATGGACCCTGCTCTCCAAGCTGCCCTCGCCCAAGCCCTCGCAACAGCTCAGCTGTCGCAACCGCCAACAGGTCCGCCGGCCATGGAGGCCACCATGCAGATTTCCAAGGAGATGGAGGAGTTGGAGTAGGAGGCTTCAAGGCCTATGGAGGAGGAGGCCGATGACTATTACGAGCAACCCGAACACGAGCATAGAACCATTGACGAAGTTGCTTATGAGGAAGAAGAGACGGGCTCCGCCGAGGGCGGGGATGGAGAGGCTGGCTCGGATGCCAAGGAAGTTATTCGGGTCTTCTCTGAGGACGAGGAAGAGGAGTTGGCTCAGCAGCCTAAAAATGTTGGGGAGGAGACGGAGCGGTCGCTGCGTGGTGAGCAGGGGCAGCCGCAAGAGGAGCAGTCAAAAAGGGATATCATTGAGGCTGAGACCCACATGGTGAAGAGTCCAGAACCCGAGGCCGCTGAAGAGAAGAAAGGAGAAGGGGCAGCCAAAGAACAGGATCCCATTCAGGTACTAACCACCGAGGCACCCATTAAACACCTCGTACTTTATCCAGACTCCGACGAGGAGGAGGATGTTGCCAGGGAAAAATAATAGCTTGAAAGGAAAAAGGAAGCAAAAGTCTTGCCTCTGGCTGAGATGGGTGAAGGCAGCCATGATACACCCAAGGACCAATCCACCATGCCCAACTGGCTAGAAAAGCAACTTGAAAAGACTACTCCTGTCCTGAGCGACCCGAGGTCAAGATTGGAGGCCATCTTGGCTCGATCTCTAGCCACAACGAAGAAGGAGAAGAAGCCTAAGGTCTGTTCCAGGATAACCATGGACGCTTCTGGCTCCCGAGCTGCACAAATAGCGACGCCAACTATTGGCCAAGCCAGAGTAAGCTACAATATCTCCACGGTGAACTTAGGGACAACAACCAGGGAACAGAAGGTTGGACATCTGGAGGAGTCAGTGGCCACGGTGGTGCATCTGATTAAGCAGGATAAGATCACCAAAGACGAGTTAAAGGCGCAGGTTGCTGCCCTAACCGACTACATCCAGCAGTGGTCTTCAATAGACGACCTCCCCACTACCTCCACGGCCGCACCACAGCTACTCTCCAAGGAGTAGATAGATAAGCTGGAGAGGAGGAAAAACTTAGAAAAGACCACGGAGGACTTGTTCCAGCAGGTTGCAAAGGTCAGAAACATAGGGCGGCTTAGCTGTGCAAATAGCCAACAAGTTCCTAGACTTGATTCAGTCCTTGGAGGGCAGGAGGAAGCTTTGCACCAACTTCCCTGCGATCTACGACTCTGCCTTCCCGAAGGTTGAGGCCATTCTTCAAATGCCAGAAAGCACATGGGAGGAAAAGTTAGAACTAAGGAAGGAAGATCACTGGTTGGTTGACGTATGGCGCAGGGACCTCATCAATCGAAGAGAAAGGATGGACCAGATCCAGGGCAGAATAGATCCAGATATTGCGTGGATCAAGGAGATCCGAGCAGAATGCACCGAGTACCTCAAGCTAATGACGGGCCATGATATGCCCACGGTGCAATTAGATGTAGGAAAGGTCAGGTCATATTTTGAAGAACGAATGAAGGACGGGACCGCCAGAGATATCACAATGGACTTCTTAAGTTTCGCTGCCCGTGCCTTCGATAGATCAGAGCTTTTCAGAGATCAGGGCTCGAAGTATGACGAGGATTGGAAGCGGCTGGAAGAGAATGCCAAAGAATGGAACTATCAGGCGTTGAGATGTGAAATCCTCGATATAGACAAGCTCCAGGCCATGATCCTCAAGCATATTGAACACGCAACCTCCGAGGAGCAACCAGACAGCCCAGCCGAAGAAGAAGACTTCCTGGAAGAGTAGCTACAGCCAAAGGGACAGCAATTAGCTACAGGACGAAAATGTAAATAGTGTCATCCACTAGATGACAAAATAGGGAAAAGACAAAAGATGTTTTTTAATTGTAAATCTATTTGGGGGTAGGTGAAACCCTAATTTGTAATGAATCGTGGCCACACAATGGAAATGAATCTTGGCCATTCATTTGGTTTTTTGAAAACTATAAATAGAGCACTCCCCTCATTTGCAAAAGTGAGAGTTGAGTTGTTGTAAAGACATGCTGCTGAAATATATGAGAAATAACATTGACTTGGTGCATTTCCTTGTTTTCTCTCATGTTATTTGATTCACTTCTCCAATCTTAGATGTTTAACTCAGATCTCTTTGCTGTTTAGTTAGCTGTTCATGTCATTTGGATAATTTTAGGAATGCTGTTGGCTGTTCATGAAAATTCTTGCTTTGTTGATGATCCCTTAGTCCATACTTTTTGCTGTTTGCTGAAGGTAGATAGCTTTGCAAAGTTAGCCTGGACCTAATTTAAGCTGCCTCAAACACTTATCTTTAGTTCATGCATGTATGTGGTGGATGAAGGATAAAAATCTGCAGCCCTTAGAAGATTGCAGTATTCCCATGATACTGTGAAATCCCTGGTTAAGTGGGATATTGTTTTGAAGGAATTGTCCATTGCAGGGACTCCATTATTACTGTTCGCAGCAAGCTTTAAGCTTGGAAACTTTTCTTCCCCTTCGCTCTTTTTTCACTTTCTTTAGAAACTGAACAACACCAAGGTTCATTGCACTTTATAAAGCCAAATCTAACGATTAGATGGAGTTTGAGACTGCTGTTTGAACCTACAACCAAGACATAACTGCTTTCATGTTAAAAACTCTTTTTTCAAAGATCCAACTTCATGCTTTGTGCCCATACTTTGTGTTTCTGTAAGGCCACCTTGTGATTCCAGCAAATCAGATCAAACTACTGAGGTATCTTAGCATTGTCATGACCTGACACCCGAGAGACCTTGGGATAGTGTTCTACAATTCGATTGTAGGAGATTATCTTTCAAGAGAGGTAGTGCATAAAAACACCATCAACAGAACTGGCGCTAGAAGGAGGGCAGTGATCGGAACACTAAGTTACGGGATCAAGCGAAGCTGGATCAGATCGGATCATTCTCCCCGGAAAGGTTTCAAAGGATTCTATGATCACCACCAAACCAGGGAGAATTTGAAGAATTACAGCCTCCCACGAGGGCAAAACGAGCAGAAGGAAGCAGCTTCGTCTCTTCCTATCTTCCATCCGCCTCCATTTCACCTCCACCTTCACTTGGCTGGCCTTTATCTTCCACCCAACCGTCTCAAACAACATTTACATATCTTCCTTCCGGCAGCCAGGGGTTCGCTCCTCTCCCGGCCCTTTCAGCCCAAAGCGCAGTCCAGGTAGCCATAGCTCAAGGGCAGCCTCAAATTGTGGTTGTATTGCCAATACAGCCCCACATCCCTGTTCTTCAACAGCAAGTTCCACCTCCGCCTCCCCTCATGGCTTGGCTTGCGCATAACCCTTCGCCGATACACTTTGTTGTTTACAATGATATGCCCAAGAATCCAGAGGGTTTTTGTTCAAAATTCCATCCACGTGATATGCAAAGAACAGCCGAAGAGCATATCAAGATATTTGAAACGGCGATTACCGAAATGCAGGTGGGTCACGAGGACGTGGCGTGTCGCCTCTTTCCGCATTCGTTGGGAGAAGAGGCTTTCTGCTGGTACATCAATCTACCGCAGGGATCGATCACCTCGTGGACCCTGATGAAGAATGCCTTCCTGCAGAAGTACAAGATTCCTGTCAACCCCGCTGACCTTTATCAGCAGTTCATGTCCATCAGAAGGGAGGTCAACGAACCCATTGGCTCCTTCAATGATTGCTTCCATCGGGCTCACATGAGGCTTCAGGATCCGTACCTCCATAATGACGCGGCTGCTTTGCCAGTCTACTATGCAGCCCTGGATAACCTCACAGTGGCATTGGTAAAAAGGATACGCCCACCGCCTGCCACCTTACTGACCGCCTATGCGGAAGCTGTCATTGCAAGTTCAGATTTGGGACAAAATATATCCGGCCCTCTACCCTATTTGGGGCCCGTCGCCCACCCAATGCAAATTCAGGGGCTCAATCAGGCGTTTGCTCACCAAACTCCTCTCATGAACCAGGTGCCACAATTGTCTATGGTGCCGCATCCGGGGCAGCCGTTGAATTATGCGCCTCCCGCAACATCTTACTCGCAGCCCCAGCAGCAGTACAACTATTCTCAAATAGCTCCACAACAGCAAGCATATTCCCAATAGCCCCAGGCACCGTTGCACTTATCAGGACTAAATTTTTCTCCGGCTTATCAAAATCAGCCGGCAGCCCCACCTGCGTTTCTCCAAAATCTGGCCCCATTGCTTGGAGGTGCAGCCGAGAAGCACAAGCTAGAGGAGCTAACTGAAATGATTAAGAAGATGTCCACAGAGATGACGCATCTGAAGAACCAGAATAATCAGCTGCAGGCCTCCCAACGCAACTTCCAGGCCAATCTCAACAGGGACAGTCGGGAGTCTCGAGACAATAGAGACAACAGAGATAACTGGGAAGCAGGCACCTCCTCGGGGCATAATTATGAGAGTGGGCAGAATTCTAATCAAAACATAGAAAGAAGACCTTCCTAGAGGCAAAACCGCACATGGAACACCAGGCCCAACAACGGTGGTGTCCCCATGCCATTTGATCAACCAGCACGCAATGACAGAACATCCAGCTGTGTGTATCTGGCCGAGGCAGCCTTGTCCGGATGGTGCCGACTTCACAAAACCAGCAGGCATTCTGAGCTGGACTGTCCTGAATTCTAGGCGGCTGCTGAGATCTTCCAAGTAGAGGTACAGAATGTCGTTGATAATGCCAACTGCAGGGACATCGTCCCATCAGAACCCTACGATTCCTCATGTTTGGTGGTCAATCAGGCGCCGTTTCCACGAGGAGACCACAACGAGCCCGAGGCAGAGCCCACCCCCATCGAGGATGAGAAAGCGCAAGAGGTAAGTAACGACTCAGCCTTAGCTTAGCTTTTTGATTCGGTAGATAACGGTCTGATGGATGAAGAAGAGCCGTTTGTCGATGAGGTCCACATGTTCCATCAACGGTCAAGTCCCTATTTCCTTAGGAATAGGCAAGCCGGCGAACCCTTCACCACTTCTACCCCACCGAACAACTTTGCCACCCCGCCTGATCCAAATGCCAGCAATAACCCAGGGCTCCCTCATATACCTGCCCAATACCTCAGCAGAAACCAATCCCAAAACCAACCGCAAGGTCAGCCTCAGAGCCAAACCCAAAATCCGCCTGGGCAAACCAAGAGTCAAACCCCTAGTTCTCCCATAGGCCAAGCTTTTAGCTCTGAAATCGAGCATATGGGTGAATATGTGGCGGAAGAGTTCAAGAAGGTCAAAATCAGTTTGTCGGCCTTCGAATTGCTCAAGGTTCCTACTGTAAGGCATGCCTTTTTCAGGGTTCTAAAGGGGACTCCCTCACCTAGCACGACACAAGAGACCCCGATCAAGAGGGTAACCTTTGAGGAGCCTAGGAAAGAACAAGAGATACAGGAACACCAGAAGAAGGAATCATATGCCCATGAATCAGTCGGCTGGTAGATACACTAAAAAAGAGCCAGAGAGGGCTGGTAGACAGCCTCCCAAGGACCAGCAATTTAAACAAACTAAGGATACAGGCAATGACAGGAACAAAGGCCAAATAGCTCAAATGGACACACCCGTCGGTATCCTCCAAGGGAGACCGGAAACTCCCCCGTTCCTGACTACTATTAGGGTCTTTGGCAAGAATTTGCACAACTGCCTACTCGATTCAGGCGCGTCTGCCAACGTTATGCCCTTGGCCGTGTGCAAGGCTCTTGGCATCACCCCAACGCCTTCAAAGAGAAAGGTCACCCAACTCGACAAAATAGAGATTAATATCATGGGCGAGATAAACCGCATTCCCATGCAAATCGCTGCGGACCCCTGGATATAGCAGGTTGTGGACATCCAAGTGGCAGACATACCTGATGCCTATGGAATCATTCTGGGGAGAGAGTTCACCAAGGCGCTGAACGGATACACCGCCACCGACTTGTCTCACTTGTGGCTGCCGTGGAAGGGACTGCCAAATCAAATTCGTATTGACCATGAACCCCGGATGAAATATATAATCACGGAATACAATAATCTCAGCGAGGTGTTGTTCGCAGAGACTGACTTGGGGAATTACCGCCCTTTCACTTACCAAAATGAGCTTGAGCTTCAGGGAGAATGAGCAGATGAGGTATTGCTGGTATTATGTAGCCCCTCGGTGGGTTCCGAGCAAATGCCCCCAGATGAAGAAATGTTGGTAGAAGCTGATGACGAGCCGGTTCAAAGTGACGATTAGGGATTGCTCGATGGCTTCCAAGAGTTTATGGGAAAATGCGCAAGAGATCAGCTTAGCCTAGGAGCTAGGATGAATTTCCAAGACCTATTATTGCCGAATTGGTGTAGGGTCCACAACGCTGCTCATTCCGAGTTCAACTGTTGCTTGTGCCAAGCAGCAGTGGAGCAGGTTAAGAAAGCCGCTGCTCCTCCTACAGAAACACCAAAGGAGGCACCACCAAGACCACCTGCTGATCGTTGCCTTAACCAGGAAGGCCTTCCTAAGATCACTAGGCCTGATTTCCAGCCAAAAGAGAACGAAGACTTAATCAAACCCGAAGATAAGGAATCCTCTGAGTGTTGGACGCTCCAGTTTGATGGATCAAAATCAAGGCAAGGAGCTGGAGCGGGGATCAAACTTATCAATCCGACGGGTAAGACATTTCTTGCTGCCCATCGATTACAGTTTTATTGCACCAATAATGTGGCAGAGTACGAGGCCTTGGTCCTTGGCCTTCTTATGGCCTTGAGGAAAAATGTGAGGGTACTGCAAGTCTTCGGGGATTCTGCACTTGTGGTTAAGCAGGTCAGGAAATTGTACTCCTGCCATGATCGAAGACTCGCCAACTATAGACACAGGGCGTGGGATCTCTTAGAGGGCCTAGATGCGGTCAACATACAACTGATCCCTCATGCTTAGAATCGCACAGCTGATGCCTTAGCCCAAGCAGCCAGCACGTTACAGCCCCTCTCTTTGTCAACGCTTAAGAAGTTCACGGTTGAGCTGACATCTACATCGTCGGTCCCAGATAATGTCACCCACTTGCAGGTCTTTAATGATGATAAGCATATACTCCAGTTCATCACAAGCTCCGACATCTTTGCTGCCCAAATAATCGATGAAGCTGATCCATAGGAGGCTGAATTAGACATAGAAGGGGTTATCAATCTGAAAACCAACACGATCCCCAGAGGCATGGTTCAGCTAGAGCGTGTATTCGATTTGGATCAGATCAGGGATCAAGACCGGCAAACAAAAAAGGAGACTATAAGCAGCCAGTGTAACGCTCAGAACTTAGGAACGGCCGAGGATACCAAGAATGTTTTCATTGGAAAGATATGCACGCCCGAAGAGAAGAAGGGGATCACGGATGCCTTGCGCAGATATCTTGACGTGGTGGCATGGAGTTATGAAGACTTGAAAACATACGACACCTCTGTCATCACGCATACCATCCCTCTAAAGACTGAGGTGAGGCCATTCCGTCAGCGACAACGCCCTATTAATGCCCTGCTAGAACCTATTGTTTACAAGGAGGTGCAGAAATTACTCTCAGCAAGGATCATCTTTCCCGTTAGGCATTCCACGTGGGTGGCTAATTTGGTCCCGGTCAGGAAAAAGAATGGAGAGATCAGATTGTGCGTGGATTTTCATAATCTCAATCGCGCCTCAGAAAAGGACAACTATCCGGTGCCTTCACTGGATGAAGTGCTGCAAATTGTCAACGACTCCCAGATGATGTCGTTCCTCGACGGATACTCCGGGTATAATCAAGTAATGGTACAATACGAGGATCGCTATAAGACTGCATTCACCACTAAGTGGGGAACATTCGCATACAGGAGAATATCGTTTGGGCTCATCAACGCCGATGCCACTTTTCAACGCGCCATGGATATCGCTTTCAAGGACCTGATCGGCAAATGTATAATCATCTATATGGATGATCTGACCGTATTCTCCAAGAAGTGAGGTGATCACGTCTCCGACCTATGCAAAGTATTTCAGAGATGCCAAGAATTCGAGGTTTCTCTCAACCCCAAGAAGTGCATTTTTGGAGTGACCGAAGGCAGACTACTCGGACACATCATCTCAGAGCAAGGAATCTCCATTGATCCTGAGCGCATTGAGTCACTACTCAAGATTCAGCCCCCGGGCAGCAAGAAGGAATTAAAGTCTTTCTTCGGAAAGATTAATTTCGTCCAGAAATTCATCACCGGCTTCGCAGAAATAGTCAAACCTCTCAATGCCATGCTCAAGCAAGACGCCAAAGTTGAATGGACACCAGAGGCCAAACAATCCTTTGAGGAGATCAAACGAGCCATTGCTGAGGCACCTGTGTTGGTCAGTCCAGATTATTTGAAGCCGTTCTACATTTATTCATTTGCTTCGGAGCATTCTTGTGCCAGTATGTTGACCCAAAAGGATGACGAAGGAAGTGAGCACCCGATCACCTTCATGAGCACCCCCATCAAAGATGCTGAATTGCATTACCACAACATAGAAAAATAGGCGTACGCTCTCGTTAGGGGAGTAAAGAAATTTAGACATTACATTCTACGCAACCATCCCTGACCCAGCAGTGAAAACGCTTCTCATGCAAAACGAGTTGGGCGAACGGAGGGCCAAGTGGGTCACCCTGCTCCAAGAATATGATATGGAGATCCAACCTATGAAATTGGTAAGAGGGCAAGCACTCACCCGCACAATGGCCGAAACAGCAACAGGGGTCAGACCTGAACTCACGGTACAGCAATATCAACTTGAAGATGTCTCCCCGGGAGAATGGTACCAAGATGTCATTTATTTTCTGCTCAATCATAAGTGTCTGTCGCATTTGCAAGGAGTTCAGAAGAGGGCCCTCAGATTGAAAAGCAATGGTTATATGTTATAGGGGTCCATTCTCTATAAGAAGAATCATGAGGGCGTTTATTTAAGATGCCTCGGCAAGGAGGAAGCAGAACGCGTTCTGAGAGAGTTTCACGATAAGTTTGGTATGGGCCATGGCTCGGGTTCTTCTACGGCCCATCAGATATTAAGGGTAGGGTACTATTGGCCGACTGTCTTCAAAGATGCCCATGGCCATGTTCGTTCATGCCATACGTGTCAGACCATCGCCACCAGGGAGTGGAATGCTACTGTCCCACTGCAGCCCGTGTTGGAGGTAAGACCTTTTGCACAATGGGGTCTCAACTTCATCGGTCCGGTAAGCCCTCCATCATCTGCGGGACACAGGTACATTCTAACCGCTACTGATTATTGTACTAGATTGACAGAGGCAATAGTTTGTAAGCATTGTACAACTGAAGTAGTTACTGATTTCTTAGAAAGCTTCATTTTAAATCACTTTGGTTGTCCGTATGCTCTAGTATGTGACAATGGACCTGCCTTCGCTTCTTTAAAATTTGCTAGCTGGGCGTTTGACTATGGGATTGCCCTCAAATTTTCATCTAATTACTACCCTCAGGGCAATGGCCTTGCCGAGTCCACCAACAAGAACTTGATTACCGTGATAAAAAAACTGCTAGATAGGAATCCTAAGGACTGGCATACCCAGCTCCGTTTCGCCCTTTGGGCTGATCGCACCTGCCATAAGGCTACCCTTGGTAATTCCCCGTTCCACCTTGTCTGTGGTCTTGAGCCAATATTCCCCATCCACCTAAAAATTTCGACTCTTCAATTCATCAACGACTTTTATGAAGGAGGAGATCGTAGGGAAGCCCGTCTAGCTGAACTGTTACATTTAGAGGAAGTTCGAGACCGCGCAATAGAAAATTTTGCCAAGCATCAGGGCGTAGTGAAGAGATGGTTTGACCGCCGAGCCAAAATTAAGGCCTTTAGGATTGCAGATTTGGTCCTATATTGGGACAAGGCCCACGAAAAGAAAGGGGGACACAATAAATTCGACAAGCTCTGGCTTGGCCCCTTTCAGATAGCTGAGATTTTGGGAGATAATGCCTTCCACTTGAAAAACTTAACCGGTGAAAACTTTCCGTTGTCGGTCAACGGGCAGCACCTTAAGCATTACTTCCAAGCTTGAGCTCCTTCGAGCTCCTCGCTATAAATACTTGTGCATAGGTTAGAATAGTTGCTTTCTTGCTTGTTGCGTTTTGCTCGCGTCGTTGTTTGCTTTCTTCCTCCCGGCAGTTTTGTTTGGAGAGAGGTTTCCCACTCCTTTGTGGTGGCTGTGCTTGCCTAACAAGCGGTTCACTCTGCTGTCCGTTCTTCATGTTCTCTGGCTAAACATTCACTCTAGACTATCGGTCTTTGCAGAGCTGTCCGTGAATGATTTCCCTGTCTGAATTCTGCTCAGAACTTGACCCTTCGCCGGATCTTCTTACCCACATCTCGAATCTTGCACGAATTACATAATAATAAATTTTGAAGGACCGTGCTGTGGTTGTCACAACACCCAAGTAAGTGAAAAATCTTAAGTCTACTCCAGTGACCACTACAGTCTCAAACCCATTGTAGGCTTCACTGCTTACCCGGTTGAGCTAAACGGTAAAAGAGAAATGAAATATCAAAGCAAAAAAGAAGAGAAAATAAACTCTGAACAAAGAAAATAAATGACTGTATGGGTGTTTGGATAACTCTACCGGGGCTATGGACGCCCGGCCGACAGTAGAGCAATATCCATGAGATTGTAGCGACAACTCCGCTGGGGCTATGGACGCCTGACTGGCAGCGGGGCAATGTCTATGTTACTTTTGGTGTTAGACAACTTATGTAGCTCACTTGGTTCAAGTAATAACCTTGGTTACTATCCCTAGGAAAGGAATGAACTCACTCTACACACACTTTCGAGATGTCATGTAAGCTGACCCAATTAAGGATCTCGCTCTCCCGGATTCATCCTTGGAAGCCGTTTCTGGTCTGCGAAACTAGAGATTCTGGGTCCTGAATGAATATTTATCCCTAGAACGCTCCGGAGCGTTCTCCAGCGGAGTCGCCATTTGTTGTGCCCTCAGCACACATGCCCCGTTGGGAATGGGGACCCTCTTTTCTTTTGCCTTGTCGGGTCTGTCGGGGCTACCTCATTTTGCGTGCCCCTCTTTTTTGACATTTTGCATGGTCGGTATTACCCTAAAGTTTCATCCTAAGATCGACCGTGGCTCCCCTTTTAAATTTTGGTGCCCTCCAGGGCCTTGTGGGTTCCTTGGGCCGTTCGAATTTTGGGGCAGCTCTGGGCCCCTCCGGGCCCGAGCCTCTGGGGTTCCCTTATCGGGTTTCCCCTTTTCATTTGCCACCCCGACGGTGTTTCCTGGGCATCTTTCCGCCCTTCGGAACCCGCCCCACCATTTGCCATTCATTCCCTTATCGGGTTTTCCGGCCGGTCTCTGCTCTTTCGGACCTTGGGCTCCGGAAGTCCGAGTTCGGACTTCCGTCCTAGGATCGCCGTCTGCGACGGCGATCCTCCATTGGCCGCACGTCCCTCGGGCTCCCGGGCCTTGTTCGCCGCCGCCGTCGCCGAAGTAAAAAATCTAATGACGGCGAACTCCTTGCGGCCTCCCGCCCTTCGGTCCCCGGGGTGTTGTTCACCGCCGCCGTCTGAACGAAGTGCGAAAGTTTCTACGACGGCAAACTCTTCACCGCGCCCTGCCCTCCGAGCCTCGATCCTTCCATCGCCGCCGTAGTCCATGGTCACCTAAAGTATTAGCGGCGGCCGTTGTTGAGCAGCCTCCCGCCCGCGAGATCCCGAAGCCCTCGTCGCCGCCGCTGACTCGAATTTGAATCTCACCGACTTTTGGCACGGACGTACGAGGCATTAAATGCGCCATTAATGCCCGGTGGGGTATATAAACTGAGGCCTGCCACTATCATTTTAACTTGTGAATTTTAGCAGATTGGAGCAGCGACCGAATTGGAGCCCACTGCAAACTGCACCATCGCGATCATCGACCCTAGCATCATTCCGTCAACTCTGCCGGTGCATACCATCATCGTCCCACTTAGCGAGTTGGAGGTAGGCCATCCTCGTTCGCTCTCTCGTCATTTTCAATCATTTTAAGGATTTAACTGAATTAAAGAACAAAATTAAATGGTCTAAAAGGAACACCCCCCGCGTCGCGCCCAAAACCCATGTGTTCGAATTTGCCGAGGGCCATCGAAATCACCCTTTTTTGTCTCCCGGTACTTATCCGTGTCGCGGGTGTTCTTCGCACAGGGCGAAGAATGCCGCCGGGCCCGAAACCTCCTGTCGCCGCCGGAATCGGAATCACAATCCCCGACGGAGGTCCGTCCTTTCGGGCCCGGGCCTCCGGGTTTCCTGTCTCGGGCTTCCGCCTTGGATTCGCCGCCGTTTTAAACTTCAAAATCTCCCGGCGACGCCCCTGCTTCCGCGTCCCCGCGACCTTTAGGGCCCGGCCGTCTGGAGTTCCTCCCCCGGAACTCCGTAACATTTCCGCCGTCCCTCACGGCCAAACCCTCCCAGCTGCCCTACCGTCGGGCTCCGGTCCATATTTCGCCGCCGCCGTCGCCTGAGCTGTATTGAAATTTCAGGGTGACCGGCATCCTCTGTCCCTCCGGACCCCGGGTCCCGGCTCCCCTTTTTCCGCTGCTGCTCAGATCATCGCAGAATCCTCGCGGCAGTCGTCGTGCCCTGTCTTTCTGACCCCGGGCCCTGTGGTCCCTTTTGCCGCCGTCCTTTTGACCAGTGCAAACATCTTGCAGCGGTCGTCGGGGCGCGTCGGCCCGCCTTCCGGGTCTCTGTCCAGCCTTCGCCGCCGATGTCGCTCGTGCGTTTATGAAATTTCCCGGTGGCCATCTCCTCGCGGTGCCCCGTGTCTCGGATCCCAGTTCCCTTGTCGCTGCCGCTGTGCAAATCATCGACAAGTAAGTGTTGCGGCCTGTCCCTCATGCCATCCCGTCTTCCAGGCTCCGGTAGTCTGTTCGTCGCCGCCGTTCGAAACGATCAAAATTACGTGACGGCTGTCGGCTCGCAGCCTCCCGGCCTCCGGGTCCCGGTGCCCCGAATGCCGTTCAGTATAAAGCTGTTAAGGTAAACCTGTTTTCGGTCGACCTTTGCCTTCCCGGGTTCCGGCCTCCGGACTTCCGCAGCCGGACTTCTGCCTGACGTCCGCCACCGCTGGCTTCCTTTGTCAGACTGCCTTCTAGTCTGAAACCCCCGGAGCTCCCCAAATCGATCCAAATCAAGTCCAATCGAGAATCTGGCTTCGACCCACGTCTTAAGTCAAGCCATTCTTCATCATGGGTCTCTTAGAACATTAAAATCTGACCAACGGGGGTATCCGGGAACTTTCGGGTGTGTTTTCCCTTCCTGGCAGCATTCCTGCCAGGGAAGTCCGGCCCTCCAGGCCCGGATTGCTCATTTGCCCTAAAGTAAAATCAATATTGTTAGAGAATTAAATTTATGATGCATTTGAATGGTTGGTTATATAATATGCTCGCAATACGGACTAACATTAACGTTTTTGATGTTTTCTTGTGCTAACTTCGCCCTTTGCCTGTAGGATATATGGAATCAGCCGCAGGAACTTCAGGGGCCTCTACCAAAAAGGACAAGGGTAAGAAATCCGGAAGGGCTGCCCGTGGGAGAGACGACAAAGACCAAATGAAGTTCCAATTTCAGGGTGAACCGCTTCAGTCGAAGGTCTCGACTGATTGGAAAGAGATCTCAGACACCAACATAGGCTAGGTGGACATAGATGAGTTCACCTAGAGGGTCAAGGTCGACCCTAAGACAAAGAATGCACGATTGATACGCCAAAACGGAATCGCTAAAGCTGTTGGCTTCCCACCATCTCTAATAGCACCTGAACTGGTGATGGCTTGCCGAGAAGCCTATTAGACGGATACCCGGACAATCATAGACAAAGAAGGGAATGTCCTTGCCGACATGTCTCCGGAAGGAATTAGAAAAACATTCCACATTCTGACATTCCCACATATGCAAGTCCCCACTTTGGAGCAGTGTCAGGCGGCATGGGATGCCAGTCCATTGAACATCAAGAAGTCAATCAACGTTTACTGGTTGAAGGAGAAGCGGGGCAGCGCTGCTAATGTTCCTCAAGAGCTGTTCCGCAGCGACTTTCAAGAGGACTATCACGACTTGGTGACTATGCTAAGCAGAGTCATGGGCCTCCCAACAGCCGCCTACTTCCAGGAGTGGATGGCTTATTACATTGAGCAGATCATACGAGGAAATGAAGATGTGGAAACCAAGATCTCGTTTGACTGGGGGAGTATCATCAGCAACTACTTCCACGAGTAGTTCGTAAATGTTAAGAAGAGAAACAAGTTTTACATGACCTCGTACCTAGTGTACTCATTGGCGGATAAGAGGCAATATAGTGGGCTCTTCATGGTGCCGAATGGAGATCACAAACGAGGGCTTAAGCCTTTTGACTGGTACCCTCAGCTACAATACCGCTACTTCAAAAAGGAGTACCGCCGGATCAATGATGCCTTCATAGGCCATATTATCAGATTGATAGCCGGGGACTTCGAGAGAAGGGTATCTCACAGCGCCAGGGCACTCCTGAAGGAGTATGCCTTTTTATACATTCAGTTCTCGAAGTTCACTTACATCCGTGTCCAAGGATTCACGGAACGGCCGAACAAGCTGCCCAGATACCCAAATGATAGGATTATTCTCCTGGAGCTTTCCCGGCAGCTCCAACATATTCAGGCAGTCTTCAGCCAGAAGCACGTAGTAGGGATCCCTTATCCCATGATCCTCGGCTAGGGCCAGTATCGGCTGCAAACATCTCAATACGTCGACAACTCAAAAAAGGAACTCAAGGAGTATAACTTTGAATGGTACACGACTCGCCCATGAATGGACCCCCACGGCCACGTCAGGAAAGTGCTGGGGCCGGCATACGCCCACCTGTACCATGTTGAAGATTTCTGGGCAGATTGTAGAGATGATAAGGAGGTTCGCCAAAGACACTACATGCGAATGACGGTGCAGTTCTTAAGGAGAGTGCAGCTGTTTTCGATGCCAGACCAGCTTGAGGAAGATGAATCCACACTGGTGCACCCGAGGTACCCTGCGGTTGCCGACCTGGTGATCCCCTCCATCGACTGGGATGAACAGGAGGTCGAGGACCTGGATACCATCACCCAGCCTATCATAGCTCACACCAAGGAGTGGGTTGATGGACAGGTGGCACAACTAGAGCAACAGGGGGTGATTCCAACATACGAGGCACTCAAAAGCGGGCCGAGCGCCATGGAGGACATTGTTGCCTCCCCATCAGCTGGTGAGACTTCCAAGTCTCCCCCCATCACCAGTTCCCAGAAGAGAAAAGAGGCAGAAACGACACAGTCCGGGGGCCTCAAAGAACAAGCAGCAAAGGATACGGGAGGCTCGTCTCCAAAGAAGCTTAAAAGGACAGTGGTCACAACAGAGGCGCAGCCTCCATTGCTCCTTCCTCCCCCGACTGGTGTGCTGCCCCCCTCTCAGGCCACAGCCGCCTCATCCCCGCAAGCGGTGGACATTTCTGTCCACCTTGCCACTTCGCCCCCAGCCGGGTCTATAGTCAATATTAACTCTTCCTCGAGCATGACCACTTCCCCTTCCTCTGCTGCTGCTATGTCACCCATCACCTTCCTGCCTCTGGCAACAATACCATCGCCTATTCCCCTTTCTAGCGTGCCTGAGGCCATTACACGGCACCTACAGAGTCTTCCCCCCGAGCTCTCGCAACTTTTAATGGACCCTGCTCTCCAAGCTGCCCTCGCCCAAGCCCTCGCAACAGCTCAGCTGTCGCAACCGCCAACAGGTCCGCCGGCCATGGAGGCCACCATGCAGATTTCCAAGGAGATGGAGGAGTTGGAGCAGGAGGCTTCAAGGCCTATGGAGGAGGAGGCTGATGACTATTACGAGCAACCCAAGCACGAGCATAGAACCATTAACGAAGTTGCTTATGAGGAAGAAGAGACGGGCTCCTCCGAGGGCGGGGATGGAGAGACTGGCTCGGGTGCTAAGGAAGTTATTCGGGTCTTCTCTGAGGACAAGGAAGAGGAGTTGGCTCAGTAGCCTAAAAATGTTGGGGAGGAGACAGAGTGGTCGCTGCGTGGTGAGCAGGGGCAGCCGCAAGAGGAGCAGTCAAAAAGGGATATCATTGAGGCTGAGACCCACATGGTGAAGAGTCTAGAACCCGAGGCCGCTGAAGAGAAGAAAGGAGAAGGGGCAGCCAAAGAACAGGATCCCATTCAGGTACTGACCACCGAGGCACCCATTAAACACCTCATACTTTATCCAGACTCCGACGAGGAGGAGGATGTTGCCAGGGAAAAAGAAGAGCTTGAAAGGCAAAAGGAAGCAGAAGTCTTGCCTCTGGCTGAGACGGGTGAAGGTAGCCATGATACACCCAAGGACCAATCCGCCATGCCCAACTGGCTAGAAAAGCAACTTGAAAAGACTACTCCTGTCCTGAGCGACCCGAGGTCAAGATTGGAGGCCATCTTAGCTCGATCTCTAGCCACAACGAAGAAGGAGAAGAAGCCTAAGGTCCATTCTAGGATAACCATGGACGCTTCTGGCTCTCGAGCTGCACAAATAGCGACGCCAACTGTTGGCCAAGTCAGAGTAAGCCACAATATCTCCACGGTGAACTTAGGGACAGCAACCAGGGAACAGAAGGTTGGACATCTGGAGGAGTCAGTGGCCACGGTGGTGCATCTGATTAAGCAGGATAAGATCACCAAAGATGAGTTAAAGGCGCAGGTTGCTGCCCTAACCGACTACATCCAGCAGTGGTCTTCAATAGATGACCTCCCCACTACCTCCACGGCCGCGCCACAGCTACTCTCCAAGGAGCAGATAGATAAGCTGGAGAGGAGGAAAAACTTAGAAAAGACCACGGAGGACTGGTTCCAGCAGGTTGCAAAGGTCAGAAACGTAGGGATCGGCTTGGCTGTGCAAATAGCCAACAAGTTCCTAGACTTGATTCAGTCCCTGGAGGGCACGAGGAAGCTCTGCACCAACTTCCCTGCGATCTACGACTCTGCCTTCCTGAAGGTTGAGGCCATCCTTCAAATGCCAGAAAGCACGTGGAAGGAAAAGCTAGAACTGAGGAAGGAAGATCACTGGTTGGTTGACGTATGGCACAGGGACCTCATCAATCGAAGAGAAAGGATGGAACAGATCCAGGGCAGAATAGATCCAGATATTGCGTGGATTAAGGAGATCTGAGTATAATGCACCGAGTACCTCAAGCTAATGACGGGCCATGATATGCCTACGGTGCAATTAGATGCAGGAAAGGTCAGGTCATATTTTGAAGAACGAATGAAGGACGGGACTGCCAGAGATATCACAACGGACTTCTTAAGTTTCGCTGCCCGTGCCTTCCATAGATCAGAGCTTTTCAGAGATCAGGGCTCGAAGTATGACGAGGATTGGAAGCGGCTGGAAGAGAATGCCAAAGAATGGAACTATCAGGCGTTGAGATGTGAAATCCTCGATATAGACAAGCTCCAGGCCGTGATCCTCAAGCATATTGAACACGCAGCCTCCGAGGAGCAACCAGACAGCCCAGCCGAAGAAGAAGACTTCCCAGAAGAGTAGCTACAGCCAAAGGGATAGCAATTAGCTACAAGACGAAAATGCAAATAGTGTCATCCACTAGATGACAAAATAGGGAAAAGACAAAAGATGTTTTTTAATTGTAAATCTATTTGGGGGTAGGTGAAACCCTAATTTGTAATGAATCGTGGCCACACAATGGAAATGAATCTTGGCCATTCATTTGGTTTTTTGGAAACTATAAATAGAGCACTCCCCTCATTTGCAAAAGTGAGAGTTGAGTTGTTGTAAAGACATGCTGCTGAAATATATGAGAAATAGCATTGACTTGGTGCATTTCCTTGTTTTCTCTCATGTTATTTGATTCACTTCTCCAATCTTAGATGTTTAACTCAGATCTCTTTGCTGTTTAGTTAGCTGTTCATGTCATTTGGATAATTTTAGGAATGCTGTTGGCTGTTCATGAAAATTCCTGCTTTGTTGATGATCCCTTAGTCCATACTTTTTGCTGTTTGCTGAAGGTAGATAGCTTTGCAAAGTTAGCCTGGACCTGATTTAAGCTGCCTCAAACACTTATCTTTAGTTCATGCATGTATGTGGTGGATGAAGGATAAAAATCTGCAGCCCTTAGAAGATTGCACGATTCCCATGATACTGTGAAATCCCTGGTTAAGTGGGATATTGTTTTGAAGGAATTGTCCATTGCAGGGACTCCATTATTACTGTTCGCAGCAAGCTTTAAGCTTAGGAACTTTTCTTCCCCTTCGCTCTTTTTTCACTTTCTTTAGAAACTGAACAACACCAAGGTTCATTGCACTTTATAAAGCCAAATCTAATGATTAGATGGAGTTTGAGACTGCTGTTTGAATCTACAGCCAAGACATAACTGCTTTCATGTTAAAAACTCTTTTTTCGAAGATCCAACTTCATGCTTTGTGCCCATACTTTGTGTTTCTGTAAGGCCACCTTGTGATTCTAGCAAATCACATCAAACTACTGAGGTATCTTAGCATTGTCATGACCTGACACCCGAGAGACCTTGGGATAGTGTTCTGCAATTCGATTGTGGGAGATTGTCTTTCAAGAGAGGTAGTGCATCTACACACTGCCTGTGTTGAGAAGTGCATAAAAACACCATCAACAATAAGGAATATATGTTGTCAAAAAATATTTTTTCTTAATCATTTAGGTGAATAGTAGACCATTTGCCAAATCTATAGCCTTTAGTGTTAGGTTTATATAAAATATAATATGAATTATGTTTTCAATAATATATTTTATATTTTTATAATGAATGTATGTCAAAAAATATGATAACATTTATTGAAAAACATTAGGAAAAATTAGAAATGTAAATTAAAAATATTAAACCATTGTGTTTCCCTCCACATCGATGTCCTCATTAAAAAGAAAGAAAGAATTGATATACGCTATAAAAGAAATTTTGTTGCAAGAAAATATTCGTGTAAAATTGTTGTTGTTATCTATGCACTAGACAATGGAGTAGAATTTGTGTCAAGTTAGCTTTTAAGTTCAATAAAATGTATAAAAAAATTAATATATTGTACATGCGGCTACATCTTGATAATCCTTAAAAATATTAGAATTCAACTTGGAGATCGAATGTCACTACATGAAATGATAACTAAATCTTGATTTGGACATACATGTAAGAATAAGTAGCTCAGGCACATGAGCTAGTTCTACTACTAATAGCACCCAACAACATTTTCTTGATATGGTGGCTTATAGTAGCTACAAGTCTTTTTCATAAATTTGAAAAGCTATATATTTCATGTTGAAGTCACAAAATATGGAAATGATGAGAGCATTGCAAGAAGATAGTTCAACATAGCTCAAGTATAGCACAAGTCTCATATTCAATTGCATGCAAGATTTTGTCATCATCTGTTTCTATATGCCAACATAAATAAAATTGTGTGAGATGTGTCTAGATTGACATGTTTTCATTTTTGTTGATGAATTTATTTTTTATTGGAGGATTACATAAATATAGGATAAAAGTATTCCAAAAAATTAAAAATTTGTTAAAAGTGAAATATAAGGGACTAAAAGATTGCACGATATATTTTGAAAACTTATTTAGAAGTTAAAAATAAAGTTTAGACCATAATGATAATTTCAACAATAATAAATTTAATTATTTTAAATTATTAACTCTAACTATTCATGTGTGAATAAATGTTGACTTCTCTAGGTAGCCAAAAAATCCTTCCAACAATGTTTCTTCAACCCTTTGAGCAACAACAATATCAATAGAGGAAAAAATAACAAAATTATTTGTATCAATATTATAGATATCTACTTTTTAAATGGGAATGCCATAGATCTAAAGCAAGAAGGAGATCTTAGGAAATTATGAAATATTTCATTTCTTACGAATCTCAACAATGATATGGGCAAAGTATAGGGTCATTATTATTGTTCATAAACAAAAGAATAATGCTTCTAAGAATCGATTCCATAAGCTCTAAAATGATGAGGCACGGCCATGTTTATAGTCTTCAACTAAATTTTGAGAAGATATATATAATTTTAGAGGTCCTAACTTATTTGGATTTTAAGTTTAGTAAAATATGTTAAATAAGTGAGATGTTTGATATATCTATAGTAAACAAGATTTTTGGGTGCAAATATTGTGTAGAAGATTTACACCATTAAGATTTTTGACCACTCCCATTTTGAGGTACAAACGAACTTAAGGCTCAAGTATTGAACATTGTATTCTATTCTTATATTGTGGGTTTTTTCATACAAAGAAATAAAATTTTGTATAACCTCATTATTCTTAAGGATCACAAAAAATCCACATAGGGTTTTGAAGCATGCCAAATAAAAGATTGAAAATTGATTTTTTTACAAATTTGTCATTATGACGATTATTCAAGTCTAAGCTTATCCTTTAGGCATGACTAATGAATTTTCCCTTTAAAGCTGATCAAATTATATTGAACAATAGAAAATACAAAATGATTTTTCTCCAACTCTTAGAGGACCAAGTGATGTCGTTTGAAAATTGATGCAGGGGCATCGTTTAGTTTTGCTTTGCAATTTTGGATTTAATTTGTTTTTGGCTGTTTTAGTTTGTGGTTGTTCCCCGTGACATGTGGCAAGTGCTGGGTGGCAGCAAGATTTTGAGTCTTTTCTTTTCCGTTGCACATTCTGGTGTTGCCAGTGACATCGGTTGGAGTGGGAGATCGCCCCAGTTAGTTGGACTTTTGTTTTGCTGCCAGAAAAGATAGGGGACGGTTTGTGCAGGGTCCGATTCTGAAGTTAGAGAGGGCGAATTGTCTCTGGCAAGAGAGGAGAGAGAACGGTTGGGGAGAAGGCTGTGTAAGTCGCCACCCTGTAGCCTCAAAGATTCTGCCAAGAAAAAGAGACAGAGACCAACGGTTTGTTTTTTTCTTTGGATTGGAAGAAGCCCGAGCTGGTTTGCAAGCCGTTTCTGCCAGTAAATTCTGGTATAGAGGGATCGACTGGCAAGTACGAAGCCGAGTTGAATCGACAGCCAATGCACATTGGACTGTGGGTTGCATTTGGGGTTGAGAACACAGTATATCGATTCATTCAGAACCTTTCACTCAGACTTTGCACCGATTGAGATATATATTTGAAGCTGATTTTCTTGCATTGAGTATTGTAATATCTTTGATTAATACAATAAACTATGTGTTTCCCTCTCGATGCCTGCAGCTTTGATTTTGCTCTGTTTTCTTTAATTGATGCATGAAATTGCTAATGTCCCTGTCGCCTCAGCCAGCAGTTTTCTGAAATTACACGATTGCCATTAAAAATTCTCTTTTGCAAGTGTATAGTCTCTAATTTTAAGCTTCTAAAAATGATAATATCTGTTGTGTTTTTTATAAACAACATGCAATTCAGGGGCTAAAACATTGCCAAGCAGTAAATAATGGATAATGATTGAATTTAATCTTCCAAAACAGGGGAAGAATGAGCGAACTGAATCCTCGAAAGCGAGAAAGAATGAAATAAATGGAATGAAAGAATGGGAGAATCTGTACGAGAATAGGGATCGAGGTTAAGATGTAGCAAGTATTACAGGCAAGGCCCGGAGGTAGTGCAGGCTAGGACTCCTGCACTCTCGGTCAAAATGGGTACTAATCTTCCATCAGCAACTTTAAATTGCTGGCCTGTCTGGTAGAGGGGAAGTGCTTTGCCTTTGCCAGACGGAACGAAGTATGCCCCGTTCAAAAATGTGTCCCTCACAGACTTCCACAGCCAACTCTTTCCATCGGGGCTCTCACGCCATGTCACCTGCTTCTTGTACTCCTCGTTGGGGGCCACAAAGCGATTGCCCTCACTTCTAATCATAGGGTGGGCACTCCCTCCAATGGCGTATATACCCCAGGCCTCATAGTTGTTGTTCGCCACGTGCGCATACCCATGTCGGCACCTGCCCACAAAAACAATCCATATCATGTCAGTTAGCCAGAACGATTATAGGTGAAGTCATTGACGAAAGGAGTTAGCCAGTTAAATGCACGAGAAGTTGAATTTAAATAAATTACCTTGGCATGCGCTCCAATAAGCCAGGTCCAAAGTGGTTGAATGCAACAGTAACTCTCATGTCTTTATCAGCTGTATAATCATCGCTGTGTCCCAAAAGCATCACCTGTAGTGTTTTATTGCACAGCCTAACATTAGTCATTCTTCCATATTCATGAAACCTGTCTATAGTAATTAATTCTGCAAAATTTGTCTCTTACTTTGTCATGGTAAGAGTGTTGAAATTAGATGACAACGAATCCCTCTTCTGTTGGATTGAGATCCTATTATTCAGCTTGCTGTTGTAACAAGACAGACATATTTAGAATATGGATAGGAACGCATTTAACAAATTCAGTTCTGTATGAAATACTATAAATCCATGTATGCCAATAGAGGCTGAATGACAGAGAGTTAAGCAGAGGAACGATTGTGCTGCTTGTAATTTCCTGACTTGAACAATAAGAGAACCGATACCATTGCTCCGTGGATGTTTCCCTCTTGAGGGTTTTTACCACGTAAATCCGTGTCTCTGTTTTGTCTATTTTTCATTGTTTCTTGTTTACTCGCATTAATAATTTTCGCTGTGCATAATCTTTTCGTGGCTGTAAGATTCAACAAGTGGTATCAGAGCAGTTGGAGGGAGGCCACGAAGGGCGAGTGCAAAGGGGCAATTTTCCTACAGGCTGCTTACGGTATTTTCTGAACCTGCGGCAGAGCAATTGCAGAGTGGAAGCGTGATGGCAAAGACACAGAGTGCTAAATTCGAGATTGAGAAATTTGACGGGAGCAATAACTTCGAGTTATGGAAGGTCAAGATGCGGGATATACTGTGTGTGCAAGGAGTTGTGAAGGCACTCGCAGGAAAAGCGAAGAAACCCGTGAGTATGGATGATGATGACTGGGACGAGATGGAATCTCGAGCTCTCAGTGCTATTCGTCTATGTTTGGCCGACGATGTATTATTCAACATTGTGTCTGAAACAACAGCAGCAGGACTCTGGACAAAACTGGAAAGCTTGTACATGACTAAATCCTTGACGAACAGAATCCTCCTGAAGCATCAGCTGTATACCTTGCGTATGAAGGAAGGTATGAAAATTTCAGAACATTTAAATGCTTTTAATACTCTTATTAGTAAATTGGACAGCACAGGGGACAAAATTTCGAAAGAGGATAAGGCAGTAACATTATTAAGTTCTCTTCTTGAATCTTGGGATCATTTCGTAACCTCTATTAGTTTTAGTTCTAACGAGGATATTAGCTTTGATGATGTTGTTGGAGCTATGATATCTGAGGAAACTCGAAAGAGATCTTCTCTGGAAACTTCGACAGCAGAAGTTATGATGGCCAGAGGCAGAACTACTGAGAGGGGACAACATTCGAAGAGCCCAGCTAGATCCAAGTCTAAGGGCAAAAAGAGCAAGTTGAAGTGTTGGTTCTGTAACAAATCAGGACACCTCAAGAAAGATTGCTGGAAACGTAAAGAGGCATCTAAGGAGGAGGACTCTACAAAGGAGGCTAACATAGCCGAGAAGGATTCAGGTATGGTTGATGAGGTATTATCTACGTCTATTGTCTCACAGTACCATTATGACTGGTTAATTGATTCTGGGGCATCCCATCACATGTGTCTGCATAAGAATTGGTATTCTACATATCAATCTATTGATGACGGGGTAGTTTACATGGGTAATGATGTTACATGTAAAACTGTTGGGATAGGGAGTATCAGAATTAAAATGTATGATGGGATTGTTAGAACACTGACAGATGTGAGACATGTGCCTGACCTGAGAAAGAATCTGATATCTTTGGGAGTTCTAGATTCTAGTGGATATAAGGGTTCAGTTCAAGGTGGAGTTTTGAAGATATCAAAAGGTATCTTGATTGTTATGAAAGCTAACAAAGTTGGGAACCTGTATAAACTTGAAGGAAAGACAGAAATCGATCAAGCGGGAGTCGCATCAGAGGATGCAGGTGAATCCACTCGCTTATGGCATCAACGATTGGGTCATATCAGCGAGAAAGGAATAAAGGTACTTGCTGATCGTAAACTACTTCCTAGTTTAAAAACTGTAGATTTGAAGTTCTGTGAGCATTGTATTTATGGGAAACAAGCTAGACAGAAGTTTAAACCTGGAAAACATACAAGTAAAGATATCCTTGACTATATTCATTCAGACCTTTGGGGTCCATCTCCAAAACTCTCGTATGGAGGATCATCATATTTTGTAAGTTTTATAGATGATTACTCGAGAAAAGTATGGATCTATTTGTTAAAGAGAAAAGCTGATGTATTTAACACTTTTAAGCAGTTTAGAGCTTTGGTTGAAAAAAGCACAGGCAAATCCATTAAATGTCTTAGAACAGATAATGGAGGAGAATTTACTTCTAAGGAATTTGATAATTATTGCAAGAATGAAGGGATCGAAAGGCATAGAACCACTGTTTACACTCCACAGCAGAATGGTGTTGCTGAACGCAGGAACAGGACTCTTCTCGAGAGAGGAAGAAGCATGCTCAGTAATGCAAAGTTGCAGCAGGAATTGTGGGGAGAAGCTTTGCTTACAGCTTGTTACCTGGTCAATCGATCACCATCGACAGCAATTGACTGCAAGATTCCAGAAGAGGTATGGACAGGCCAACCATGTAATTATTCTAGTCTTAGAGTTTTTGGTTGTGATGCCTATGCTCTTATTCCAAAGAGTCAGCGTTCAAAGTTAGATCCTAAGTCACAGAAATTAGTTTTTGTTGGATATGGTGATGGTGTAAAGGGGTATAGATTATGGAATCCTACTGCCCATAAGATCATCATAAACAGAGATGTCATATTTGATGAAATTTCACTCATGAAATCAGATGATAAGAATGCAATGAAACAGGTTAATGTACCACAATTACAGCAAATTCAATTTGATATACATTCATCCACGGGTGAAGATCATGAAGATGTCCGTGAGCAGGATATTCATGAGGAAATCACTCAGGAGGATGAGCAGACTGAAACACCTCAGGAAATTGAGGTAATACCACAGCAAGCTCTATGAAGGTCTACACGGAACAGATCAGTTCCAAGCAGGTATGATGATTTTGTCACTTCTGTTGCTTTAATTTCTAACGAAGGAGAACCAAGCTGTTATAAAGAAGCAATAGAGGTTTCAGATAGTGACAAATGGAAACATGCCATGAAAGAGGAAATTGATGCTTTGATTAAAAACAAAACATGGGATCTGGTGGAACTTCCTAAGAACAGGAAATCAGTTGGTTGTAAGTGGGTATACAAGTTGAAGAAAGGTGCTGATGATACTATTTCGAAGTACAAGGCAAGGCTGGTTGCAAAAGGGTTTTCTCAGGAAGCAGGTATTGACTTTCATGAGATTTTTTCACCAGTTGTAAAAATTGTTTCTATTCGTATGGTGTTAGCACTAGTTGCATTGCTTAATCTGGAATTGGAGCAGCTAGATGTTAAAACTGCATTTCTACATGGAGATTTAGATGAGGAAATTTACATGGAACAACCGGAAGGGTTCGTTCAAAATCGCAACAAGAGTTTTGTCTGCAAACTCAAGAAATCATTGTATGGCTTGAAGCAGTCTTCAAGGCAATGGTACAAGAAGTTTGATTCCTTCATGGTGAGCCAGAATTTTACCAGAAGTGAATATGATCATTGTGTTTACTTTAAAAGGTTGGATAATGGCATGTTCATTATATTGGTGTTATATGTTGATGATATGCTTGTAGCAAGCAAAAGCATGGTTGAAATCAGCAGGTTAAAGGCTCAGTTGGCTAGGACATTCGATATGAAGGATCTAGGAGCAGCAAGACAGATCTTGGGCATGGAGATACATAGAGACAAGATGAAAGGCAAGCTGAGGTTATCACAAGAGAAGTATGTGGAGAAAATACTTCAGAGATTCGATATGGATAAGGTGAAACCGGTTAATATCCCTTTAGCTTCGCATTTTAAACTTTCTTCAGGTTTGTGTCCTAGTAATGATGAAGAAAAGGAGTATATGTCTCGTGTACCATATGCTAATGCAGTAGGAAGTTTGATGTATGCGATGGTTAGTACTAGACCAGATATTTCACATGCAGTTGGTGTTGTCAGTAGATACATGGCAAATCTAGGTAAAGAACATTGGGCAGCAGTGAAATGGGTGCTTCGGTATCTTAGAGGCACAAGCAGTTATTGTATCACTTTTGATGGTTGCAGTGATAAGGTTTGTGGTTACGTTGATTCAGACTTTGCAGGTGATTTGGACAAAAGAAGATCTACTTCAGGTTATGTCTTTACTCTTGCAGGTGGTCCTATTAGTTGGATGTCAAAGCTCCAAAGCATTGTTGCTTTATCCACTACTGAGGCAGAGTATGTATCTGCTTCACATGCTTGCAAAGAGGCAGTATGGTTAAAAGGTTTATTGGGTGAGTTAGGACAGTTTCAGAAAACTGTAAAAATTTTCTGTGATAGTCAAAGTGCAATTTATTTGGCTAAGAATCCAGCTTACCATAGTAAGTCGAAACATATTCCAGTTAAATACCATTATGTAAGACATGTTATTGATGAAGGACAGGTGATTCTTGATAAAGTCCACACTCAAAAGAATTGTGCAGACATGTTCACGAAACCAGTTATATTGGAGAAGCTGCAGTGGTGCTTGGCTTCTCTTGGCTTGCAGAAAAGGTGATGAGCAATGAGCAAGGTATCAGGTTAATTGTTGTCAAGGTGGAGATTGTTGAAATTAGATGACAACGAATCCCTCTTCTGTTGGATTGAGATCCTATTATTCAGCTTGCTGTTGTAACAAGACAGACATATTTAGAATATGGATAGGAACGCATTTAACAAATTCAGTTCTGTATGAAATACTATAAATCCATGTATGCCAATAGAGGCTGAATGACAGAGAGTTAAGCAGAGGAACGATTGTGCTGCTTGTAATTTCCTGACTTGAACAATAAGAGAACCGATACCATTGCTCCGTGGATGTTTCCCTCTTGAGGGTTTTTACCACGTAAATCCGTGTGTCTCTGTTTTGTCTATTTTTCATTGTTTCTTGTTTACTCGCATTAATAATTTTCGCTGTGCATAATCTTTTCGTGGCTGTAAGATTCAACAAAGAGAAGCGGTTGTTAGAAATGGTAACTGCGGTGGAAGCAAGCGTGATATCTACAATTCCATCTGTGCAACTGGAGAGGCTGTTATGATCGATCCAAATGTCTCGTGAGGTAACAACTGAAATTCCATCTCCATCTTGTGTATCAATCATCTCATCGCTCATGGATTGTGAAAGGAGAACGTTGCCAGCTACACTTGGCTTGCACTCGTGGATGTTTAATCCGTGGATGATAATGTTGCTGACATTGAAGAGGCGTATGCAAGGCCCATTGCTGATGTGAACATTTGAGCCCCTTGCGTCGATAGTCTTGTGGCTGGCGACAAACAGGGGCATCTGAAGCTTTATCTGCATATCACGGGCGAAAACTATCCACAGAGGACCATCGCGAGTAACTCCGTATCTTAAGGTCCCCGGCAGGGGATTTGCAGCATTGTCATCCGCGCTGGTGACTGTGTACATCTCTCCTCCTTTGCCTCCCTTGGCTGCACTTCCAAAGCCCACACCACAATCTGCAAGTTTCATTCTGTTACTCTTCTCTGCCCAGTGTGGATCTCTTCTCCAGCAATTGTCTACGACATTATATGAGGAAGCGGCAGTAGACAAGGTGGCCTGGAGATTGAGAATAATCAACAGTATCATGGAGGCAGCCATAAAGAGTCTCTGTTCCATGAATATGATTACAGAGTTTGGCAGTGAATGAATCCTGTATTCGCCTTGAGATGCCTTAGTCAATCGATTCAATCCAAAAGAAATTAAAAAATGATTAGTGATCAGCTTCAGTAGTCATGTTGTATGTTTTCCGTGGGTTGGTGTATATATAGGGAGAGGCTTGCATAACCTGTGCAGATAGCAGCGCGCCGCCACAAAGACTGCCAGAGCATGAACGAATGAAGATCAACATGATGTAGTCAATCCACAATACCGACGCCGCAACGAAGACGCGGACATTTGACAGGGGGCGTCCTCAGATTTATCGCTTGAAAATAACACAAGCTCTTCCTTATCAAACAACTTGTTTTCTTCCAGAATCCACCAATTAATATTTGTGGGATGGCGTAGTGCATAATTTATGTTCATCGAAAATGTATGTGTTGGGACTTGGTTGCACCATTCTAACGTCTGCTCATTACTCTGAGCCATTAACACAATTACATGATGTCACCGGCGGCTCGTTCGTCGTTCATTCACTACATTCTATTAATTATAAATTACAGTTACGTCTACCAGAATACTTAGCTAAATCTCCAGCCATAATTCCTGTAGATGAGATGGGCGGAACCTTTCTTCTTGATTTTCTTTTTTTTATATGTCAGTTCCTTCAGTTTTTTTTTTAATTTTTATTATTCAATTGTTATTTGTTAGTATTCTAATTTTTTCACACTATTTTGTCCTAATTTTCCTTTTTATATTATGCTTTATCATTTTTTTATTTAGATCTATTTTTAACTAATAGTCTATAATTTTTTCAATTGTTACTCCTTATTATTCTTCCTTTCTTCTTTTATTGTATTTAATATTTGATGATATTATATTATCAGTCTTTTATATCATATATATATTTTTTTTAATAGATTGTCATTATTTATCGTTTTAACATTCTTATTAACTCTATATCACAACCCTTTTATATTATTTTCCCTCTTTAATACTTTTTATTCTTTAGTATATAATAAACTATGGCTTTTCATAGTCGATTATATTCTTTGTTTAATATTCATCTTCACTTGGTTCTCTTATTTTAACCTTATTATTAGAGTATTATAAGTTTACTGATTAATTAATAATATACATATGCGTTTTTCATTCCTAGCAATAGCCTATTTTTCTAATAATAAGCTACGTCCTTCAAATAAATAATAATATTATTGTTGTTACTATGTCTTTTGCTATCCTCATAATTTTTCTCACTCCATTATCTTCTTTTGAAATCACTTGAATCTTGCTTCCTCCAATCAAGTTTTTGGGTTTTGTGTCTTTGAACCCTCCCAATCCCTCTCCTTTTTCTGTCCTAGTCTACTAACTCAACTTTTTATTCCTCTCTCTATTTGCTTATCATCTTGATGATAGGTCATGGAGTATGATCCGAAATGTTGATGGAAAAAATTGTACACAATTTAACTAAAAATCTCGAGCACTTATTGTCATGGACCGTGGAAAAAAAATGTTATTAATATGAGTGATTTTTTTTTTTTGTGTAAATGAAAAATCAAGACAGACAATTACTAACTTGAAAATTGATGAGATAGATGTCTAAAAATAAATAAACAAGTAAAGCTTTTCGGTTCAAAATTTTAAATTAATATGTTGTTCAATATGTCAAAAGGAGATTCTTCAAATTGTTTATTCCTTACAAGATATCGATGATTTTGGTGCCTATTCAATTCAAAAGTAAATTCATTTCATGCAAGATATAAGAATACATCTATGAAACAACAATGTTTATTCTTTAGTCTCATGTGAACTTGCATTCATAGGAACATAAAACATGGGATGTGCCTCATACAATAATCTATAAAATGAAGAGGCTTTCCTTTTGTATGATCATCAAGAAAATCTATTTTTCATGGACGAGGAAAGGAGAAATAGTACAATATGAAATAAAGTTTTGAAAACTAATCTATGTTGGAAACCATGGATCATTCGGTAGATAAAAATTGGTTATTTCCCAATATCACTATACTAGAAACTTCTAGAAGTATTCTTGAAGCCCTAAGTAAACTTAACATCTATACATGTATGAATACAAAATAATAGGTGAACCAGTTAGCGAAAACACCCCGTTCACATCAACATACTGAATATTCCATTTATTTTTATTATTTTGTTTCTCTGGTTATTAATTGGTGATCCCATAATAGTTTGCCTTGACCTTTTACCTAAGTGGGACATTTAAGTTGACATTTTAACCATTTTTTTTGTCACTTGTAGCAAGCAAACTCATAATAATTTGAAGTGATGTAAACTAGTGATTATTATGATTTTGTGTCAATATTCTTTCTATCTATTAGAAAATCATTTGTGCTGATTTCTAATCATTGTACAATAAATTTTGTTTAATTTTTTATCATATTTTAATCAGGGATGTATATTCCAAAATCTATATCTTTAACTAGAAATATGATAGAATCCTAAATTCTCAAACATTGATAATCAATATTGATATTTGTTGCATGCGTATATTTCATAATATTCTTTTGTATATTTTCTTTATTATTAAATTTTTAATTAACATTATTTATAATCTAGAGTTGTTTTAGTTCATGGTACCTAGTGTTATTGTATATATCAAAATAGTTTTTATAAGTTGCATTGAAACAAGGATATTGATGCAATGCATGTATGTAGTTTCTAAAGATTTTTGAAATTTTCTATTTCATCATATGTGCCAAAAAAGAGCATCTTATTTTTTTAAACCCTATATTCACTAAGAATTAGAGAAATATCATAATTAAATATTTATGTTATAAATTACAATTTCTATTAATTTCACTTTCAAAATTGTAACCCTACAATTTTTAACGTTGTAGGGGATGAACATATCAAAAGACCATGCCTCAAGGGGAATTATAAATAACAAAACCACAATGGGTGCATTCCAACAAATAGAACATTATGTTTCAAAGGACATTACTCAATACATGGGAGGTCACACCTTAGGGAGTATCATACATGACACCAACACTAAGAGAGGACAAATCATGGAATGAAGGGCAACAACTTAGAGGGTATCAAGCACAATTTAGACCAAAATAAACTATAAAAACATTCTCCCACCAACCAATAAAACTATGATAAGTAAAACACATTCTTTCTATAGGTAATGAATAGCAATTTTTTACTGCCGCCACCAAATATTACACAACATTCATGTGTGTTAGATCATATGCATATAATTTTGAATATAAAACATAAGGGATAAATACACCAATAAACTAGTCACTTGAAGGATTTTTCTAATCAATGGAGCTTTATGTGATGATAATCAACATATAATAAAAATATACCATGTCGCTTAATTTGTGCTAAAATATCAAATAAAATTCCACCACCTATTTGATCTCATTTAAACTTAATACAACCCACCAAATATTATGACATAACCCCCATTCACTCATCGATAGTGTTGAATTAATACAACTCACGCCATAACTAAGCCATGGCTAGCTAAAAGTTGGGATATATTAAGCTTTTAACCATCCACTCGAGACCTACTTGACTATTCATGATCTTCCCGTTGAACCAATTTAACCATTAGGTGCCTTAGAGAACGTAACAAATTCCAATAAACCATTCTCCATGTGCTAGACAACCTATGTGAACAACCCAATGCCAGTAATATGAAAGACCTTTGGCTACCGAGGAGTATGCCTATTAATGACCATTATTAGTTTTTTGATGTTGATGGTTGGTTGTCAATCACCATGGTAATAGAAACTCTTCACTTAAGTTTAGGATGAAAACCTTGTTAAGTGTTAAAAATTGGGGCTTCCTTATTTTAGAGTTGATACTCTATAAAGTTTGATATCATGGGGTGCAAACATATCAAAAGGCCATGCCTTATGGGGTGTTATAACTAACACCACCATGAAGGGTGGATTCTATGAGAAAATATGAGTCAACCCTTTCATAAGTTTTCATCATGTATAACTTAAGAAGTACAATAGGAATTTTATCAAGAGTGGTTGAATGGAGAACCTCATTGGCCATTATAGCCCTTTGTAGAGTATCTTTACCTGACACAAACTACCCTGCTCATCTGAAATAATTGATGGAAGGAAACTTGCTAATCTCATAGCAAAATATTTAGTGAAGATTTTAAAAATTGTGTTCCATAAAGAAATTGGCCTAAAATCCTTAAATGATGAGGGGTCAGATTTCTTTGGGATCGGAGCCACTAGAGTGACATTTAAATTTTTTAAAATGTTTATGCTTATTCTTGATTATTTCAAGGCTAGAAGAATTTCTCTACCCACAAAGTACCAACATTTCTAAAAAAAATGGGCATATAACCATCTAGACTTGGGGCTTTTTCAGCTATCATAAAAAATACCACATTCTTAACTTCTTCACTTGGGTAAAATTTGACATCAACATTTTATTTTGGTCCTTAGACACCAAAGCAGGAATGTTGTTGATTATTTAATTGTTAGCAAAAGATTTGTGCTATTTTAAAGGAGAAAGAAGTTATTTAAAGAAGAGGACTTCCTCTTTCCTAATGTCGTCATCTGTTGATAATACATTACTTGAATCAGAATGGATAGAGATAATTCGGTTTGCCTATCTCCTAACTTTTGCAGAGGTATGAAATAATTTAGAGTTTCTATCTCCATCTCTTAACCATAACTCTCTAGACTTTTGTCTCCAATAGAATTCTTCCCAGGAAAGGACTTAATTCTAGTTTAGCTTTTAAACTCCTTCTCAAACAAGGGGCCATCCATTTGTTTCTTGATGAGAACTTCATACAAAGAGGCCAAATCCCATTCCACTCTTTCCTTCTCTGAGAATATATTCTTACAGTCATTCAAATTCCAATGCTTGATATTTTCCTTTAAAATTTTCAATTTTTTGCTAAGCTAGAACATTCTAGACCCTTCTATGAATGGAAAACCCAACCACTAGGTTTCTAGAAGGTGGGAAATTTTTTCATCTCTGAACCATATTCTTTGAATTTATATGTATATTTGCATGAAGACCTATCTTCAAATATGGATAAGGAGATTGGGAAATGATCAGAGCCAACCAAAGTGTGAATAATGGAGGAAAAGTCCAAAGGCGCATTTAAATAGTTCTAAGATAGAAAGAAGTAATCCTATCTTTCAACTATTTGGGAGAAGTCCTTCCACTTGTTTTTCCATGTAAAAGTGCCATTTTTTAAGTATAGTAATACAACCTTTTCCTCAATATAAAATTACTGAAATCTTCCATAACTCTGGGTGGATGAATAATTCCTCCACTTTCTTTAGAGGCATTCAGAACTACATTGAAATCCACAACAAACACCATGATATCAATTTTGATGAGAGAGGAAACTGAAGAAAACTACCTCCATAACTGATTTTTTTTAGAGGTAGATAAGGGGCCATGAATATTAAAATCCAAAAAAAACTTATTTGATTTCAAACACCAGAGAGATGCCCCAATCTAGTTTTCATGAGAGGCTAGCAAATTCATCTTCACATTATTTTTGTTCTAGAATATTGATAATCCCCTCGAGGCCCCCAATGTCAAGGAGGCAAGAAAACCCTAATTTGACCAAGCATCAAAAATTTCAAAAGCTGATGACTCAAAAATTTTTGTTTCCTATAGAAGGAAAACATTTACAAAAGTACCAAAGATTTGACACTTGATTAAGCATCGCTTGTTAATGGCATTTAATCCCCTAACATTCCATGAAAGAATCCTCATTTCTTTTAGGAGAGATTTTGTCTCTCCTCGTTTTGAGATTTAATTTGAATGTTTTGCACCCCACAAGTGTCTCAAGCTTTTTTGGATTTGGAACTTGACCCTTCACCAGTCATTCCCAAAATAGTATTTTTGGAAGAAGACCTTAATTTTTTCTCTAGAGTTGTTTGAATGCCAACTACTATCTCTAATTGAGTTTTATGACTGTTTGACATCCTGCCTCTCTTAACCTTGGGAGAATTAAGAGTATTTATCTCTGATTCCATTTGGGAAATCCAAGGAGAAGCTACCTAAGTAGAGGGAGAGGAACAAACAAGATTCTCCAGATCAGATGTCAAATTGTGAACATGAGTTACTTCTTTTTGAGAATCTGTTTGGGAGATGGGGAGGGGGTGGACTTAATACCCACATCTGATTCCCTAATAATTTCATCAGTTCCCTCTCCAATAAAGTCTTTCCAAACCTTTTCTATCAATTCATTGACCCAATTTGTAGTAATCATATTTTGTATTAAGTGGTTTCAAGCAATTTATATTTCAAATTGTTTTAAAAGGAAAACATATGCAACAAAAGATAGGAGTTTATGTTATACTATCTATGTGCTTTTGCATGTAACAAATAATGATATTAGAATAATAGGAAATGCATCTCTTAATGTTAAGATCAAGTACTAGGGTAAACCCACAATAGTGGGTTACAATTTTTCAAACGAA
>VDFB02086637.1:0-26606 GCA_007258455.2 Sequoia sempervirens | reverse complement strand
CATCATTGCAAGTCAGGGTGGAAGAATTAAGGCACAAGAAACAAGTTGTAGATAGCTATCCTGCTAGAGGTGCGCAAATCAAAGTCTGGTTACATTGGCTAAAAGTTGGTGATTGTGCCTCCAAAGATTTTTTTTTGGATCTTCATGCCAGACACTCATCCCCAGGCATTAAAAAAATTAAAGATGGTGTTCATGTGTTTTCTGAGCTTCCTGACATTCTCCAGGCCTTTGTGCATCATTATGAGCAAGTCTTCATTGCACAGGAATCCGCGCCTATGCGACAACAAGCCCTTCAAGATTGTCTTGTTGTTGTGCCAAATAAGCTTTCTTCAGCTTAGAAATTTTTTTGTGATCAACTGTTAACAGTTGATGATCTCAAAGAGGTTGTCCATTCCATGGCTGATGACAAAGTCCCGAGAATTGATGGGTTCCCTTGCAAATTCTACAAGGCCCTGTGGGACTGTATTGGGCACAATCTCCATCATGTTTACTTAGAGGCTTTCCATTTTAATTCTCTCGGTAACTTAATTAACAAAGGTAATATAAAATTCATACCTAAGACTGATGACCCGAAAAACATCTGCAACTAGCGACCTATCATGCTTCTCAATGTCTCCTACAAGATTATCGCCAAGGCTTTGGCTCTAAAAATCTACCATCTTCTTCCTTAGATTGTGCGCCTGGAGCAAACTGGGTTTATCAAATCCAGATTTATTTTGGATAATATTATTGTTGTTTGGGAAGGCATGGAATGGGCAAGACGTTCAAATCAGAAAGCCATGTTCATTAAAATTGACTTTGCCAAGGCCTATGACTGGATTGAATGGCCGTTTATTCTTGCTATGTTGCAAGCTTTAGGTTTCGGGTCCAACTTGATTCAATTAGTTAGAATGCTCTTTGCGGATGCCTCAGCTTGCATCACCATCAGTGGTTGTCAATCCTCTGCCTTTGGACTCTTTTGTTCCATTCGGCAAGGGTGCCCGCTTGCCCCCTCTTTGTATGGACTTGCAACTAAGGGCTTTGGCTACCTCCTGGCCAATGCAGTTTCCCAACAGCGTGTCAAGGGAATTTCTTTGCCCAATTCTCAAGCTCAACTGGTTAATGGCCATTTTGCTGATGACTCATTCCTCACTCTTCTGGAGGAAGAAGATTCCATTGCAGCAGCTTTTGAGTGCCTTAATACCTTCTGTCTTACTTCTAGCTCTGCCATTCAGTGGCATAAAACTCTGTGCTACCGACAGTCTATCCTTCCTTCTCTGCCTTGGCTGCAACAATATGGTTGGAAGTGGATTGGGCCAGGAGATTTTTTTTGGTTTCTGGGCATTCCCTTTTCCTTTCAGGCATCCTCAATCGAGCTTTGGCAAGTCATGCTCTCCAAGGTCAAGCAAAAGCTTGCTTATTGGATTACCAAGCCCCTTTCTTTGGCAGGGAAATTTCAGGTGTGTTCCAAAGTTTTGGCGGCCACCCATGTTTATTATTCTTCTTGTTGGACCCCTTCCAAAGCTGCCTATGGCAAGCTTGAGAAATTGCTTAGAGACTTTCTTTGGGCCTCCTCTGAGTCTCACAAAGGGTTTCACTGTGTGGCTTGGGAATTTTGTTGCCTTCCCAGAGACTCGAGGGGTCTTGGATTTTTGTCCACTCAATAACAAGGGATTTCTCTGTGTGTTAAATGGATTATTCGTGCCCTTACTAGGGATGAAGCCTAGAAAATCATTCTCAAGAATGGTATTCAATCCGGCTTCCCTGTCCACAAGCCTACTTGGAAGGGGATTGGCTTTCAAACCCTTCTAGTCATGGAAGAACCAATCCAGATTGTTGGGACATTTGTGGCCAAAAGTATCTGGTGGGCTTGGGAGGCTGTCAAACCTTGGCTCCGTCAGGCTGACTCTGGTTTTCTAGATGGGCTTTCTCTTAACCAGTATAATATTTGGTGGTCACCTCTTTTTGCTTGTAATGGTCAGCCGTTGGCTAAGTCTCCTTGGCTTAAGGTGCTTAGGTTTCACAAAAAGGGTATCCAAACCTTGCAATAGATATTTCATAGACCCACCATGTGTATTATGTAGTGGGAAGTTTTTTCGTGCCCAATACAGGCTTCATAACCAAGACCGTGCTACTTATGATGGTCTGGTGAATGCTATTCCTGCTGAAATGCTTCATAAGGTTGGAATTCATGGAACCAAACTTTGGTGGAAAGACTGGAAGTGGTATCCAGACACCCCTTTCAGGAATTACAAGCCTCAGCTTGGTTACAAGTGGGTTTCACCACATTTTCCTATGATTCAGAGTTTGAACCAAAGGTGGCTTCTTCAATCTCCCGCTCATGTCTAGCATAAAAGATTTGTTGCCACTTGGTCTACAAGTGTTGAGTCGAAACTTTCCCGCTTTGCCTAGTGTATTATTTTCCAAGGCTTGTTTGTGGTTTCTCAGCTTATTCACCTGGGGGTCCAGAACCCTTGTTGCCCTTTTTGTGGGAAAGTTGAGAATTTTAAACATCTTTTCTGGTTTTATCCCAGAGCCCAACAACTTTGGATTTGGATTCATGACTTTTTTCAGCCCTTTAGGCCAGAGCCTTTCTCCTGGCATATGGTGCTGCTAGGAGATTCTCCCAGATTTCCTACAAAATTCACCCTACTTTGGCACACTTTCAGAGTGGAAATTCTCTTCAATATTTGGAAAGACAAAAATGCTTGCATTTTTTCACATACTCAAATGGATATTCATGTATCTTTGTATGCTAAAGCTATCATTTGTTCTAATGTGCTTCTACAGGTTTAGGTGCAAGCTAACAAAGTTGCACTTGAAGTTGCTCACCTTTAGGTTCTCCTGGATCACTGGGATAATGCCCCTTGTACTATTGCTCGGGTCCCTGCTTCACCCACCTTTTCCCGCGACTGGTCACCCTCTAGGGGTTGACAACAAAGTGGCTCACGCGTCCCCACTCCCAGCCTCCGCTTCAGTAGGATTCTCGCCATCCTCAACGAAACCACTCTCCTCCACTGCGGGCTAGCCAGGTGTGGCCTTCTGGTGGTGCTTTGGGGAGCGGCGGTGGCGGTTCTGAGTGTCCCTCTAATGAACCTTCTGCTTCTGGCTCTGGTTGGCCAACCACTAGTAAAAGTTTTCTGCATCTGGCGCTTGTAATCTCGCCTTGATGCGATGATGAAGATAAAGAGAAAAAAGATGATGATGGTTGGGGTCCTCCTCTTGATGTCACTCCAGACCCCGCTGATGTATGGGGGAAAAATATGGATGATAGAGACCCTCCTGGCTCTGTTGGCACTGCTCTAGTTGCTTAATGGCCTTTTTATTTACTTTGTAATTTTGGATTTCCAAGCTTGGCCCATGTGATCTATTGGTTTTTCTAGGCGCTGCCCATATGGCTCTCAGGGTGTGCCTTTTTACCACTCATCATTTTTTTGTGAATATGTATCTTTATCTTTAATTTAATATAGATAGCTGCCTATTCATCAAAAAAAAAAAATTGGTTTCCAATAGGCGTTTCTAAAAACCACTGTTTAGAAGTCACTTTTTTCTACTATACCATGCACGTGTACATCATCCATATTTTGACCTAAACAATCATATTTTTCTAAATCCTTTTGGGAGAAGATTCGTAACTCACTAAAGCACATTGTCGATATTTTTTTGTAATTTTTTATTGAATATTTGTTTTTGTTAAATTTTTATTGACCATATTTGTTGTTTTGAAAAATCATCATGTACATCACACATAAGATGACCTAAACTTATGATTTTTTGATTTTTTTTTCAAATTGAAAAGAATTGTCTGAAGTACATTTTGGTGCAATTTGTTTTACATAAAAATATTTTAATAAAAAGTTATTAAAATACTAGAAAACCTTGATAATTCAAGTTTATGGACCAGTTTCATTAGAAATTAATTGAAAAATAGAAAAACTAATCAAATTGTAAAAAAAATTACATATTTGGAATCTGCACTATCTCATCTATAATGGGTTTTAATTTCGTTAAAAAAATTATGCAAAACAGGTCTTCAGACATATGTCCAAAGTCACTATTTTCCTGTGACATTAACATGACCTTCAAGTTGCAGGTCAAACTAGGTCCAAAGCTTAGGTTTGGGTCACCAAGCCATTTCCTGAACCCAAAAACAAGCCAAAAACCCAACCAAAAATTCATATTTTAAAAAACGGGATCCCGTTTCATTAAAAATAATTAAAAAAATTATGGTTTTACAAAGCGAGATCCCATTTTGAAAATTGCCAAAATGGAAATTTTGAAAATGAGATCTGTTTTAGCTTCAAAATGGAAAATTTTCAAAAATTGAAAGTTTCCAAAATAGAAATTTTTCAAAATGGGATCCTATTTTGAAAACTTATCATTTTTGGAAAAATTTCAAAACGAGACCCCATTTTGAAAATTTTCCAAAAATGAAAAATCTTCAAAACAGGATCCCATTTAGAATTTAGGCTCGGGATCTCAAAGCTAAACAGGATCCCATTTTTTTAAAAACGAGATCTCATTTATTAAAAAGCGAGTTCCAATCTTTTGCAAGCTGATTTCATTTTTGTGCCTAAGGCAAAAACTTCCACGTTTTATGGACTCATCTTCTTGCATTTACCCAAATTTTTTGGTAGATCTAGGAAAGGAGAACACCGTGCACCTGTCAAAAAATGTTGGTTCTACAAGCCTGTCAAGGACTCATTCGCCCATGGGCAAATGGGTCCAGGTCTCCTTTTTTGGAATATCAAAACCTGAGATCTAGGTCTTGTACCTGCACTTCCTTCCTGTACTTTTGAAACTTCACTTTTGGATATGTACTTGTGAAAAATCTACAAAACAAAATTATTGTTTGGTGGTGGATGGGGGTTTGCCTCAGTCAAACTCCTAGTTTGGTAATTAAACCTTGATAAAAAAAGTATAGATCTAAGACCTGAAAGTGGGTGTAAGCCCTAATCTTAAGTTTTTCTAAGATTACAAGAGCTCAAATGCAAAGAAACCCTACTCAAATATGTTAGAATATGATCCCTAAATGAAACAATGAATAATGATGAAGACCTACTTCGGAAGATATCAAATCACCCTAATAGATCACAAATCTGAATATACCTTCCTTTAGGAAAAAATTAGAATGATAATAGAAGATGGAATCACTTAGGAAACAAGTCATTAGGCTTGGTTGAATGGCTTGGTGCATCTCCCAAAACCTAGAATCCATCATGATCCTTTATAGGCATCTACCATCAGTCTTTGACAATGCTGGATCTTGTTGGCAAAATGAGTTTGAAGACCTGCAAAAACAAATAGAATGTTGCTCCATGACTTCAACTTTGAATGTTTGATTGAATTCTCCTTGCTCTTAACTGTAAACCCTTGTGATCTCATGTGAATCTCTCTCTTGTCTAGTGAAAAATGATTGAAAGACTTATCTTTATAGGCTTCCTTTCTAATTTCCTATTTATTAAATCCCAAAAGCTAACACTTAGAATTTGAATTTGAGACCTTGAAATAAAGCCAAAAAACATGTTTTAATTTGAATTTATGAACTTAAAGGGGGCCCATTCACCCATGGGTGAATGGGTCCTGACCTAAAAGCTTAGGATCTAAGTTATGTCGGGGCATTAAGTTAATTAATAACACTTATTCAGTGCGGGTTATATTGTCAGGAAATAATTAAAATAGGCCTTGTGATGCATAATAAAGGGTATTAGGGGCCCATTAATGATGTTTAAAAATTCATAAATGCAAGGTCACTAAAATAGGTCCAAACTAAGTGTGAAATTGTACTTTCACTTAGAAAGGAGTACGATTTCCTACACTACACTAATTTTCCAAATTATGCATTCCAAAGCCTTATTCTTATCATTTTCTGAAAGGAGAACCAACATTAAATAAATGCATTTAGTAATTAAATTGTCTTGGATCATGTGTGTCCTAGAAGTATATGCCTTGAGACCTATTCGCCCATGGGAAAATGGGTCCCCTTTATGAGTTAGGAACCAAGTTATAATATGTTTTTGGTGGCATTATAATTATCGAAATTCAAACTGTAAGTGTCAGATTTTGGAATTTGATTTTTGGGAAATTGGATAGACACCTATAAATACATAGTCTCTTTATCATTTGAAAGCTAAGATTTTTTTTGGAGAACTTATGATCAAACATTATTGTCAAGAGCACAATTGAGCATTCAAGAGTAGCATTATTAGCCATTTTTAGCAGTAATCAAGATCCTAATATCATGTCAAATTTTATGCACGTATTCATGTTGTCTTGTGAAGGATAACAAGTGTTGTAGGTATTCATGCATTCAAGCATTCAAGAAAATCAAGCAAACAAGATCCAATTCCTTTGAAGTGATATGTATGTCTTCAGTCCTTCAAGGAAGCCATTGAAGAGTGGTGAGTTACAACAAATTGCTCATTCATCATTTCCTTCCTTTCCATTAAGGTTTTTTTATCATTGACATTGCCATTATGAAAGTGGGAACACTATTCATGGGGTTTGACTGAGGCAAGCCCCTATATGGCACACAAATTTTTCCCTCTTTGTGTATGTGCAAGTTACAAGTTGAAGAAGGATTGAAGAGATCTTGAAGATCAATATTGTATTGTTGCATTTGTTTTCATCATTCTTGTCAACCTATGGAAATTAAGTTGCAGAATTCATTTATGACATTTTGAAAAATTTGTAGGTGGAAAATAGAAGATTAGATACGACACCAGAGGACCCAGAAAGTTGATTAGGACCCTTACAAAAAGACCCATTCACCATTGGGAGAATGAGTCCTTGTAGGCACATCAAAACCAATTTTTCTGAGCATGTTTACCATCCTCTACACTTCCCAAATCCACTTGCAAATTGATGTTTCTATCTATTAGTTTTCAAGATATTTCATTTTATGTATTAGGGCATATAGGATCATTAGTTTAATCATTCTAAAATATTCCCAATCCATTCTAATCCGGGCCCATTATATGTAGATTCAAGTTTGATTGGCTCGTCATTAAGGTTGAAAGCCAATATTTTCACCTTGTGATCTACATCCTAATGAAATTTGGAAAAAGGCCATCTTTGCATCCTAGGTTATTTACACTTAGGACCTAGGATCACCTTTCTCTACGTTTCAAAAATGCATACAACTAAGTTCAAATTAACTTAAATCAATAAATTATAGCTATGGGAGTGACAATTAAGCAACTAAATGCTATTTTATTAGAGTATTTGCAAAGGAGTGTACTTAGCTCTAGTAGTGATGTTGAAGATAATTTTGATGTAGTCCTTGATTCTGATGGTTTTATGCTAGAAAATTAACAATGTGAATATGCTCACTATCTTAATTTTTATGTTAACTATCACTATCCCCAAGATGAATTTATATTTATGGGTCACTTCTACAAGCATAAATCCATTATGAAGGCCACAAATTTGATCCTATTAAATGTAAAATTCTAAATATTATCTTATTAGGTTATTATCTTAATTTTTTTAGACTGCAAGAATCATAATCGAGTAGCTACCCCCTATAAATTGTGGTGCGCCTGGTAAAAAAATTTCATGTGACTAGTGATGTTGGGGCGACACACCCTTCAATACCATGGGGATGGTGGGGAGACTAGAACTCATGACCTCTTGCCTACAACAGGATGCTTTAGCCAATCGAGCTAGGCCCACCACCCCTAGTTTCTTATTTTTTATCATCAAGGATTTTTGGTATTTAAAAATACCTCTAGGAGGATATCAAATAACTAGGGGACAAGTTATGTTAGGTCAACCCATGAGAGAGACTATTTTTAGGATCGTGCTAAATATTAGCAAACACATAGATGTCCTTGATATTTTTTATGGTAAAAGTTATTCCTTTATCTTATAATACTTGTGGATAATAAAATGAATGCAATTGAATGTCAGTATATACTAGTATATAGCAATAATCACAGAAATTGAGTACTAAGTCTATATATATATATAATGTGGGAGTTAGCCAAAATTGAAATTTAATTTCTAAGTTTTAGGGTTTAGATCCATTGGTGTAGGATTGATCTTGCACCACATGATTGACCTAGGATAAGAGATTGGTAAGATCAATGTATGGAATGAATGTCTGGACATTTCATCCTTGGTAATAAATGTTAAGAGCATGGGACAATATATGGGAATGGATAAGCTATGAGAATGTGGATAAATAGGGATAGGTGAAGGATTGGGGAATGATCACACCTTTAGAAAAGATTGTGTTATTTGTTGATAAGTAATTGTGTTAAGGCATTTTCTCAAAATAAGGCTAAAACTATATGAGAATTTGTATGGTTATACAAATTTCACCATTAAATTTTTCTCCCACTTTGAAGTGCACATGAATCCTAAACGATCATGTATCTCAAAATATGTAAGCACTCACAAACTTTCATGAAAGTAAATGATTAGGCATAAAAATGTTATTGATTCTATATAAAGTAATGAGCAATGAGAAAAGGTATAAAGAATGATTATTCCTCCTTTGTAGATGCTTGAGTTACAAATTTTAAAGTGTTCTCATAATTTACTTGCTAGAACATCCTTTTATCATTTTCTTATCAAAATAAAATTCTAAGTTACTGTCAAGCAATAGACTAATCCAAAGAAAATTGTTCTTCATTTCTAACACAAAAAGGACATTACACACATCACATTTCTTGTTAGAGATTTGGACATGAATAAATCCTTTGCCTTTGACTTGTAGAGAATAGTTTTCACCAAATGTATGGTTCCATTATGCTAATTTAATCGTCCGAACCATTTTTTTCTTTTAGTCATGTGTTTAGTTACATTTGACTTAATATTCCAAGTATATTTTTCATCTTTTGTATTCAAGTGTATTTGGAGATGTCATTGGATCATGGCCTCCTCATCTCATTTCTCTCTATTGTTAACAATATTGCTTTGATTTATCCCTGGTTTGAATATTTATTGATTTCTTTTTATTCTTCTACATCAACCCATTATACCAACAATCTTTGGTACCATAAAATCTTCCAAAAAAGAATGTGGCATTTAGATCTTTTTGTGAGCTATGATCTTTTTTAAAGACACTTTTTACTATTGCTTGGTATTGTCTATTGATATTCTTTCATTTTTCCTTTGAAGAGAGGTATTTCTCTTCATCTTCTATTTTTAACTGTTAAGATTCTTCTTGTTAAAATGGTCTAATTAATTCTCCATATGTGACATCCTGATTGGATGTGTTTAAAGATGTCACACAATTCTTGTATTATAGTAGATGAACTCGTAGAATGTTTAAAAACAATCTTATCATCATCTTCTACTAGTTATATTTCCAATAACCGAATCTTAGATGTTAGTTAGCTGCACTTTTTTCTTCATCTTCAATTTGTGTGTTATCTTATCCTTCTCTAAAATACTCCAAATTTGTTATTTTCTTCACACTGATTCCAATTTTAACAAGCTTTGTGAACTATGTTAGTGGTGTGAATGTGTTTAGACTCAATCATCTACAAAGAGAATGTTCCATGACACATCACATAACCTCTCACACTTCCTCATGTTAGAGAACTATCCCGATTTCTCCATTCCATATTGAGTAGTTTGATTTTTTCAACAGTTGCTTGTCTATGAATGTCCTTACCTCGCACTTCGAATCTGCCATGTCTTTGATGTGCCAATAAATTGACACTCAGGAGGATATTTTCTATTAAATGAATAAGCTGGCATCCTTACTTTTACAAAAGCTAAAGCTATGAATATTATGGGCGTTGCACAAGTTATTATACCATAAAAGGCAATCCCCCTGTTTGTGCATTGTCCAAAATATACCATATTACCCACTTGAGTTTGAAGAGATGGCTGTCTGAACTCGCATTTATGGCAGAGAAAGGAATTGTTGTCCAGCGCTCAGAACCAAATTTTGACAAGACCATTCCTTCAATGATTTGATATTGATATGAATAACACCAATACCCACGTCTTCAACAGAACCTCCTCCACTTCACTACAATTTCCAGCATTGTAATCATTGTACTTTCAAAAGGCACTGAGATTTGCAGTGAGGAGATTTTTTTTGCAGTGAGGAGATTTTTTTAATTGAACAAAGTAAGGTTATAAAGAATTACAGTTAAATACAGTGAGTCAATATAAAATCATGATCCCACATAACAAGAAGCTAAAATATGAGGTGAGACACTCTACATAAGTTCATATTATAGTTGTTATGCAGAAAATTACAAAAATCCAACATATGATCATGATCCGACGAAACAAGAGGCTAATACTTAAGCTGGAACACTCTACATAAGTTCATCTTGCAGCTGTTCTGAAGTTGACTAGCCTGTTCCCAAATTCGCTGAAGTTGAACCATAACCATTACATTTTTCTTTGAAAAATCTTGAAGCTGTGAACACAAAAAAGCAACTTGAAAAACTATGTCTGCGTAAAGTATTAAAATACCAGTTTCTTGAAAATAGTTGCTTGAAAACATAGCAGTACATCTAGCTTTCCAAATATGTCATAAAATAACTTGTCTGACAGAATCAACAATCATATCTTTATGCAACCCAAATCTCAAAAGAGCTTCTTTACAATTCAGCTTATGATGAAAAACAGCAGAAAAATTATTAAAGATAGCATTCCATTGTTTCTTAGCAAAGGTGCAATCCTAAAAAATATGTTTCATATTTTCGATACATGACAAAAAGGACAAATAATTGGCTGAATCATAATGCATCTTAACTCTATCTCCAACGGGTAATTTATGATGTAAAACTTTCCAGACCAACAATTGAATTTCTGCATCAGCTTAAATTTCCATATTTGTGCACTTATTTTGGTCCACTTCTTGTGCATTCCTCATTTCAATCAGAAATGCAGGTGAAGAGATTTGTCATGCTTTTCTTACTAAACCATGGAATGGAATGAGTTTGCTTTACTAAAATTTCAAGTAAATAGGTGAAATAGTTAATAAATTTGTTTAAGAGTTGATGTTAATAATTATAGAGTTGTTTTTTATTTTATTTTAGAGATATTAGTTCAGATATTTTTGTTGTAGAATTTTAAGTTGTGATTTTGATTTTTTATTGTTAGTTGTTAATATGATTTTAAAAGTGAATTTCTAAATTGTGACTCTGTTTTGAATCTTTTTTTTATTTCATATTTTTTAATTTTATGTAAATTTAATTTGTTTTTTATTTAATTATTATATTAAAGATCTATAAATAAAATCTTTATTCAACTATATAATAAATCACATAAATTTAATTAAAATATAATCAACATTTATAACAGAAAAACACTAAATACAAACACTACTAATGAAAATAGAAAATAATTTTAAACTAAAAAGTAAAAAGTATCTTAACTACATTAGCTCTTTGGAAGAGTTAAAATTCAGGGCCAACAATTCCGCCATGACAAATTCACCTCAAGAAAAATTCACCACGCAATTCGCTGATGTAAAAGCAAACTTTTAATGCCATGAATTTTCCATGCGGTGAATTGTTGACGGTGAATTTTCCTATCATAAAAACCCTAATATCTTCATTTACTACTACCTTAAAAAGCTTCTACTTAGCATCCAATATCAGCCAAAACATCTTCCCCTAAATATTTGCTTCAAGTGATAATCCACGTAAACTACTACTCACACCTATCGATTTTTTTTAATTTTTTTTTACTATAATATTAAATTTAAATTTGAAAATTCAAACTATTAATATAATTGAATGGACAATTTTTTTATGTATAATAATTTTATTATATAAAATAGTATTAGAATTGATTTTATTAGTATTTTTAATTCTTTCAATCAACTATTTTAAAAAAAAGTCATTTAAAATAAAATATTCTTTATTGTGCAATTATTATCTTTTTTATTATTTTGTTAAAAGTCAAATAAAACAAGAGTTGCAGCAGCGAAGTTCCTTCCAAATAGTAATAGAATTGTTATGTTTTAATTAGTTGTGTTTAATAAATTTTAGCAATGTCACAAATGATAAGTAACATGAAATTTACTCTATTTTGCAGTTTATCTAAAGCCAAAAATGAGATTCCAACATTACGTTTGAGAATATTACATTAAAAACAAATAACTTATTTTGGCTCTATTTGAACTGCTTAACAACTTGCAAAATTACAATTTTGACAGAAACTGCCTCCAAAAAATGGAAGTACACCATAGACACAGTGATGCCAAGAGACTATTGATATCGATAGTGGAGTCACATAAAGAGTTGGCATGTTGTAATTAGATTGCTTGGTTGTTTAGGATAAAGGCTAGCTTCAACATATATTGTAATTAACTTACTAGCTGTTGTTGAGTTTTATCAGTGTAAACTTTGCTATGTTGTGATTAGCTTACTAACTGTTGATGATAAAAGATAGCTTTGTTGAATTTGAAATACTATTCTTTCTCTATTAGTATTTTAAGAATACACTCATTTCAAAAATAATTAAAAAAATCATTCAATGTAAGTATTATAGAAAACTAGGGACCATGTTAAATCTTGAATATAAGGTCTTTAGTTTACTTTTAATAGACTTTACTACTAATTTATTTGTCATTCTTAGTGTTTTGAATTGTTCGAACTGAATATATAAAACCATAAGCATATACAAAAACAAACAGAGATAAGACCATAAAACAAATATCTCCATTCAGTGGATATGAATAGAATAAAACTATTTCATTATGAAATAAAACACAACCAAAAATGATGTAGACATGCAAAGAGCACAAACATTCTATTCGATAAACCTTGTGATGGTAATAAAAATAGAGAAATTGCATATACAAAAATAGACATAGATAAGAGCATATAACAAATATATCCATTGAGTAGATAGGAATATAACTATTTCAGACTCAAATAAAACGGAACTAAAAATTATCTAGGATGCCAAGAGCACAAAGCTTCAATTTGATCGATAAATTTTGTGATGCTGATAAAAATGAGAAATTAAATGAGGAAAAAATTATAAGAATCATTTTTTCCATTTACTTTGTAAAACAATACTTAAACAATGAAATGCAATAATGGAGAGATTGAATAGAACTTGGACAAAATACACAACAAATAATTTCAAGGTGGATGTAAATGAAGTTATAACTATATTTATTAAAGTAGGAAAAAATCATTGCGTTACAATGCTAAAACAACAAAGTATAACACCATGGTTTCCAAGGTTCTACAAGGATAGACAAATTGTTAGGTATGTATGCAAAAAATATATGCACAAGTAGTCCTTCAAGTAAAATACAAAGAAAAAAAAACATTTTTTTGATGGCATTGAAAGCATGAAGAGAGGAGAGCAAAAAAATTCAAAGAACCCATGCTTATGCTGCTGAGAAACATATTTTGTTTATAGTAGATTTTTCTAAAACTGTAAATCTGTAGTGAAGTGGTATTGAAATAAAAAAAGTAAGAACTATCAGTTTTATATGAAATTGAAAATCAATAATGAAGTGATTTTCAAACCAAAAATAAGTACATTGCTGAGAAACATATTGTTTTTATAAAAATAGTATCTGAAACTGAGAATCAGTTGTGAAGTGGTCTTGAAAGCAAAACTAGTAAATGTTTTGAAACTTTCATTCACAAAATAGATTGTTTGTTGGAGATCGGACTAGAACTGAGTCATCTGCAAAATTAGGAAAAGATTATTAGTATACTTTTAAATTTGTCTACAATTATGAAAATACTTAATGTAAAACTAGATGTGTAATATAAATTTGATACCTAACTTGAAGTTTATGCTAGAAGCATACGATTCTCTTGCAAACTGATGATGATGTTGTTTTGGTTAAGTGTATAGTTTTCCTCTTTTTGCAAGCCATGTACAATGAAAATTAATTTGGTTTTATCTCGTATATATTCTTCATAATTGATATTTTCAAGTTGTGGCAACATATAATTGAACATCTCTTTTTCAGTAGATAGAATGCATTTAAGACAAGGGGTATATGTGAATACAATTTCTTGATTGCATTTGTTGCAGTGGCCTATGTCATCTTTCAATGTGCCGTAGTTAGAAGTTGTATATAATTGCATTGTGCACGTGTTGGCTAGAATGGTATGGAGAAAGGATTTGCAACTTTTAAAACCCCATACACCTATGACAATAATGCTAACAAACTATTTTTTTTTTTTTTTTGACAAAGTAGAGCAAGGCACCATGTATTGTGTGTTCTAATAAAATGAACATTGACAGTAGACTGTAGAAGAGACCACTATCTTAGTGACTTAAGAGACAATTTTCTCAGAAACATAGATAAATTCTTTAAGCATTGAAGAGTGTTACCTTTCTAGATGGATTTCGCTCATTTTGTGGTCATGCATTTGATGCCAATGTTAAAATAGCAGAACCAGAGTTGGTGTATATCATTCTTGTAATCTACAAAAGACAATAGGTTACTACTTGTATCAAGAAACATTGTACAATGCTAATTCTACTTTCATTATGTTTTTATGAAAGAGATCAAATCTTAGCTTGCTTGAATGCATCACATTTGGTAACCTTAGAGACTTACAGTAATTTCAGTCAATTTATAATTCTTGTTCTTGTCTATAGAATCCTCTAAAATCCTTGGCTTAACATCTGTTGTCTGATTGTTGTATATATTATTTTGCAACATTCCGAAATGTAATTTTTTGTAAGAATTGGGACAAAAAAGGAATAATGGAATATTAGTTGTTTCTTTTTCTTTAGAGATGTTAAATAACTGAAAATATTTTGTATAAATATTCAAAAGAAAAGACATGACTTCATATGTTGTTAAAGAAAATGCTTAAGGAAATCCATTCCAAATAAAAATTCAAGTTGCCAGTCAAAGCTCACCAAGATCCACAATATTGTTACTGTACCATTGTATGCTAAATTATATAATGATATAATTTATGGACTAAAAATTCAAATAACCAAAGCCCACTAGGGTAAAGAAGTTACAAAGATTTTATCACAGATCACATTAAATACATGTCCCCTAAAAGACACTAAAGATATAAAAGTTACTAAGTACAACATCTATAAGTTCTTAGGCCAATTACCCTGAGTTGGAGTTGTAAGGCTTATCATGTTTATTATTTAATTTGTACCAGGCAGATTTTATGGGTTGAGGCATTTTATTCTTAGTAATATTAGGAATAAGTGTGTTGTACATCTTGCAAGTCTTAGTTATAATGTTGGAATATTATTGTAATGTTGGCACACTAGTTAAATATGGTAACATTCTAATGTTGTTTGCAAATGGTCCCCTTCAAGACCCAAAAATTATTGAATTTAAGAGTATTGAAAAAGATGAGTCCATCTTGGAGAAGTTAGAGTGGATGTTGAGCTTCTCATGCAAAGTTTGGCGTTTGGATTTGCAAGATGAGTACAATTCATGTGTAACTCTTGTTTGCCTATTGAGCAATGAACATGTGTCAATTGGACCCATTAATGGTTTTGAATACCACTTGGTAGTTTTCCAAGAGCCAAAATTCTATGAATTAAACGCTAGGGTGAATAATCTTATATATAAAGGCTTGGAGAGTGTTTAGGTGTTGATTACTTTCTCCAAGGGTAAAGAGTTTGCTGCAACATCAGATTGTTGAGTCTTTTCCTTGCATTTGATATCTTTTTCTAAGATCAATATAGTGAAAGATCTCTATTTGGTGCTTGGATTTTTCCCTTAAGAGTTTCCCAAGTTATATCTAGTGTTAATTTCTTCATATGGATTTTGTTATCGTTGCTTTAAAAATCATTTTCAATCTAATACCTCTATTTATCTAATTTATATCAATCATTTAGATCAGATTTATCTGAAAGATCTCTATTTGGTTTATTGCTTCTAGTCAGAGTTTCTAACCCCTAGATGCAACAAGTAAGAACTAACAACTATTTGTTCAAAAGCATAAGCCCTACTTCTCTGGGTTAGAAAATCAGTGCTAAATTTTTAGTTTATTCTCCAAAAGGATTGTTGACAACAAAAGAGAGTAGAAAGACAAATAAAATTCAGCTGTAGCGGTGAAACTAGTATAAAAATGCACCTCAAGGAACTGCCACTGAATTGGTCATAGCTATTTTTGTTACCGAATCATCACGAGGTCAATGTGAAACATTCAGCTTTCCTGGCACCTTATTTCCTTTTCCTTTCTATAAAATTGATTTTCTATTCATTTTATAAAATATATTTTTTGAAATAAGAAAATTTTAAATTAGAAATAATAAAAAAGAAAATAATAATAAAATAAAATAATTTTTATTTATATTTCTAAATATTTTTTAGTTTATTTAAGATATATAAAGTGAAATAAGAAATTTTTAAGTTGAGAATTATAAGAAAGAAAAATCCACACTTGCATTTAAAACAATAAGATAAATATTCTTAAGTAAATAAAAATAATTAATAATTTAGTTAACTTTAATTTACTTAAAGATTTATTTCATTTTAACTTAGAATTATTTTATTTTAAAAATATGTTATATATGTTTTATTTTTATGTAGTAAAGTATTATTTTATTTCATTTTAGAAATACACACAATTTAATTTAAATATGTCTTATTTTAATTTGAATATTTTATTTTTTAATTATTATTTAAAATTTAAATGGCTATTTTAAATGAGAATATAAAACAATAAATAATATTCAAGATCTTTTTAAAGGATTTTCGGTGGCTGGCGATTTTTGGTCTTTTACGATCTTCGACGACTGGCAACTGCCCGCCCCCGGTGACGGGACTGCTCAGGTGTGTGTGTTCCTTTTTCTCCCTCTTTATTATGCATTAATGTCAAATGCATCTACTTCTTCACCCCTCTGCCGCTCGGCAGAGGCCGTACCCCCCAATTCCTCCTCGTCGATACCGAGGGTTCCGATGGATTCTGGAACTCCATGTCTAGATAATCTCAACTCTATCCCTTTGTGTTCAAAACCTATGTCCTTCTCCGAGGCGGTGACCAACGCTGGTAACCCTATCAACGCGAGTGCGAGGTTTTCTCTGTCAAATTCAAATGAAGCCGCCGATTCCGGTAAGGTCACGGGTGTTGCTCCGCTCTCTTTCTCTGTTTCTCCCAATCCAGAAATGCTTGAAGAAATTGGTAAGGATTAGAATAGGTTAAGGAATTTTTCCATTTTCTTTTCTGCTGTGGAAGTGGATAAATGTCTGCCTAGGAAATTTCTTGATGACTGGTTTCATAATTTCTGGAACTTGAAACTTGGCTTTCATATTTCATTTTGTCGTCAGATACAGAAAGGGTTATTTATTATATTCTTTAATAAACATGAAGCCCAAACCGAAGTGCTAAAAAAACAATACTGGTCTGTTGGCTCTACCTCCTTTCGTGCTTTGGCCTGGTTGCCCGAGGCCATTCACGAGGAAGTTCTTGCGCTCTCGGCCCCTCGCTGGATTCTGGTTAAACAATTACCACCCTTCTTATGGCGTTTTCTCCCGCAAGTGCTTGAACCACTTGGAAAGATCATCCGAATGGATGATACTGTCCGTTTGGTCCCTCATATGGATGCTAGAATCCTTATCTTGCTGAATCCGGGTTTAGACATTCTGTCTGAGATTAACATCTGCATTTCAGAAGATAATTTCTCTTGCCCTATTGAGATCCTCTGGGGGCTGAATTCGTGTTTTCTGTGTAGAAGAGAAGGCCATTTGAGAAGAGACTGCCCCATCATCAAGAAGAAACCCTCGCAACCCAAACCCTCGGATATCCGCGATCCTCCTAATTTTGACAAAACCAATTTGAGCTCCTCATGGAATAAATCTTCCTTTCCTGCTGCCCCCTCTAAGCCCTCCCCCCTGCTGACCACTATCTCCCCGCCTCCTCCTCCTTTCCCCTCCCCCGCTTCTCTCCCGGCTGACTCTTTACCCCTGGTGAACTTTGGTCAAAATCTAGGGCCTCTTCCCGTGGCCAAAGTTTCCAACAAGCGCAGACGGAAATCTAATAAGCAATCTTTGTCATCTTCAGAAAAACCCCTTTCCCTCGACTCTCAGCCCTCCCCTGTTTCAGATTTTCCCGGTGATGCTTCTGGAAACGAAACCCTGAATGTTTCCCACCCCTCATGCTTAACCATCATGGAAAAATCTTCTAGTTTCTCTGACTTGCCTCCTCCCCAGAGCATCCCCACTAAAGATTTTCGCGAACTTGGTGATGACTGCCTGCTCGAGATCATCCCCGCCAGTATTTACCCCCTGTTTCTAATGGTCACACTGGCAAACATATCATGGACATGAACTTTCTCTCCCCTGATGAATCTGATAATGAGGAAGAGTTTAAGGATGCCTGCACTTTGTCTAAACGCAGAGGAAGGAAATTAGGCTCTAAGAATAAAAACCCCTCCAAGAAAGTGCTAAGAGACACTCATTGCAGTGCCTCGGCCCAAAATCAAGGACCCACTGAATACTGTGCTCCCCCACCGAATGGTTCATCATGAATTGCATCTCATGGAATATTAGGGGCTTAGAGTCCCCTGACAGACGGTGGATAATTAAACGTCTCCTTGACACCTGCAAGTCCATGGACGTCCTTATGCTTCAAGAAATTAAAGCTACTGGTTTCACCCTGGATTCCAACCTCAATTTCCTTTGGAAGGATGCCATCAAGTTCTACACCAACCATGATAGGGGTAGGGGTGGGGTTGCCCTTCTGATCAGCTCCAGTTGGGAGAATTTCATCTCTAACCATGGGATTTCCCCCTGTAACAGAGCGGTGTGGGTTATTCTAAATCACAATGATAATTTTTTTGGCATATGTTCTATCTATGCCTCGAATGACTTCAAGGAACGTGCGGGTCTCTGGGACTGGGTTGCTGCCCTTCCTAATATCCCCTGGTTTATTGGAGGGGATTTCAACATGATCGAGTCCCAGGAGGACAAACTTGGTGGCCTTCCCTTTGCGTGGAAAGATCAGGAGAGAATTCACTGAAACAGAATGATAAATTCTGAACTCCTTTTTGACCCCTTAGCTGGTACTAAGGCCTCTAATCCGGGGATTTGGCATACCTGGTGTAACTTCCAACAGGGTCACTCCAGAATTTATTCCAGACTCGACCGTTTTTATGCTAATAAAAACTTTTTGTCTTTTTTGCCCGATAGTCACGGGCGCTTTGTCCTCGTTACCCCCACCTTTCTCTCCGATCACCATCCCATTTCCTCCTGCATTAGATTTAACAGCTCTCCTATCCGCTGCAAAGGTTCCGCTTCTAAGTTTACTCTGAACACTAGCCTCCTGAAAGATGAAGACACTCTTGTTGCCATTCACATCATTAAGCTTATTAACAGAAATACTCTTCCCTCCTCTCATTTAGATAGATGGAACAAGAACATCCTTTCCTGGAAAAAGCTGTTAATGACCATCGGGCAAAAAAGAGCTAAAGACTTTAGATATGTTGAAAAATGCCTCTCCTGTGATCTTCAGACAGCTGAGTCCAACGTTCAAGCCAACCCCTCGGACTGCGATCTTGCTTCCCATGTTGTCAAAGCCAAGGATGCCCTTAGACAGCACCAACAGGTGAAAATTAATGGAGCCAGGGTCAGATCCCGTGCGCACTGGCTGCAATTCGGTGACAGGGGTTCTAAATTTTTCTTTAACCTCCTTAAGCACAAACATGCTAATGAGAATATTGAAAGAATTCTGGTTGACAATAATGAGATAACTAACATTGATAACATCAAGGAGACCTTTGTTAAGTTCTATCAGAATCTCTTTGCCTCTGAAGATTCGGAGGAGGCCTCATCTCTCAAACAACAAGTTTGCTCCCTCATCCCTAGCAAGATCTCCATGGATGAAGCCAATCAGCTGTCCAAAGATTTCTCTCTGGAGGAGATTGAAAAAGCTATTAACTCTCTTTGCAATGACAAGGCCCCCGGTCCGGATGGTCTCCCGGCGGAGTTCTATAAGGCTAACATTGGTTGGATCTGCCAAGATCTTCTTGATCTGTACTCGGAGGCCCTTGATAGGGGATCCTTGGGATGCTCCATTAATAGGGGCATAATTAAGCTGATCCCCAAAGATGGGGATAAATCCCTCATCAAAAAATGGAGACCTATTACTCTCCTTAATGTCTCTTATAATTTTTTGCCAAGCTCCTAGCGCTGAGAATTGAGAACATCCTCCCCAAGTTTATTTGCTCTACCCAGACTGGTTTTATAAAAGGTAGATTTATCCTCGAAAACCTGATTACTAGTTGGGAAGCCATGAATTGGTCCAACTAATCCAAGCAAAACTCTGCCATGTTCCTTCTTGACTTCGAAAAATCCTATGACAGGGTGGAGTGGAACTTTATCACTATGATGCTCGAGGCCTTCGACTTTCCTAGGAAGTTTTGTGATGCTGTTAATATTCTTCTCAAAGATGCCTCGGCTCAGATTGATATTAATGGGTCTCTCTCTGCCTCCTTCCCCCTTAGTAGATCTATCAAACAAGGCTGCCCCTTGGCCCCTGCCCTCTTCGTTATAGCTTCTGAAGCCCTTTTCTACATCCTGAGGGATAACTCTTTCTCCCCAGCTGTCAAGGGTATAACTCTCCCCAACAATGAGGAGCTCCTTAATTGCCAATTTGCTGATGATACTGCTATCTTCTTTGATGCTAGACCTGATAACTTTGAGGCTCTGACCTCCAAACTCAATTTATTCTGTAGTATCTTTGGGGCGAGGCTTTCCCATTCCAAATCTATCTGTCTTGGCTGGGATGTGCAACCCTCGGATTGGTTTAAAGGCTATGACTTTCAATGGGGTGGTCCGCACAAGATTGTGCGCTACCTGGGCATACCCTTCTCTATAGACCCTTCCCTTAAAGACATGTGGTCGTGGGTCAAAGATAAGATCATCAAAAAGCTGAATAAATGGCATAACAGGACCTTGTCCTTGGCTGGCAGAATCCAGGTCTGTCAAAAAAATCTTTCATCTTATAACATCTACTATTCCTTGGCTTGGATGTTCAGTAACTATCAAATCCTTGAAATTCAAAAGGATGTTAGAAGCTTTCTCTGGTCTGATGGTAAAGGAAAAAAGAAAATGCACGCTGTCAAGTGGGAGTGGTGCCATGTCAATAAGCTGCTTGGGGGTCTTGGTTTGAAGGATCTCAAGCTTCAAGGATTCGCCCTTGCCGCCAAGTGGATATTTCATTCCCTTGATGACAATGATCCTTGGAAGGTTCTTGTTAGGAGCAACATTGAAAGAGGTCTCCCCAAATATGCAAAGTCTTGGAAGAGTCTTCTGTTTAGTGACCTTGTCATTGGTAACTTTCCTGTTCTCGTTCAAGGATCTACGGTCTTTAGATCCATTTGGAATGCTTGGGACCAAGTTAAAAAGTTTGTTTCTAACAAGGCCTTCCACGATGATTGCCATCTTTTTGGTGAAAGGTCCATTTGGTGGAACTTATCTTCCTCAGGCAAGCCCCTTGCTCTCTCCCAAGGCTGCTCTGCTAGACACTGGTCAAGCAAAGGCATTTCCCTTTTCGCCAACCTTTTTGAGTATGACAAGTTAATTAGTTGGGAGGATCTCAGAATCAAATTTGACCTCCCCATTTCCCAAAAGAAAACGTATAATATGATTGTCAAGGCTTCGAAGGATCTCCCTTCCTCCTGTCATGTGGATTCTCATAGGTTCCTTGGCTATAAGTGGACCGACGGTACTATGCTTTCCAAGATCAAAGCAAAGAACATATACAATGTTATTGGTCATTCTGAAACCATCATTGATCATGTTAACTCTGTCTGGTATTCCACGCTTGACACCCACGCCTGGAAGAAGCACTTTGAGCGCCTGTGGAAAGGTCCCACCGAGCCTAAGATTAAATGCTTCAACTGGCTCCTTCTCCTTAACAGACTCCCTGTCAGTAGAGGCATTGCCGAGTCTGATTACTATAAATTTTGTAGACTCCCTGAAACGGCTAGACACATCCTGCTTGACTGTATCTTTGTGAAGGAAATTTGGCTTATGTTTGGCATTACCTATCCTATGCTTTTTACTGTTCTTGAGATTGTTACTGGTCATATTGATGGTTTAAAACATGACTCTAATCTTTTTTGGAAGATCCTCTCCTCTAATGTTTTATGGCAAATCTGGAAGTGCAGAAATGAAGAAAGATTTCAGAATAACCCCCGTGATCTTACTGAGTCTTTTAGAAAACTCACTTTCTTTAAAATTTTCTTGCAGGTGCGAACCACCATGTACATTGAAAGGAAGAAACTCAAGCGTTTCCTCAAGGATGGTTATGCTACGTTCTTCATCTATGAGATGAAGGGAGGTTACGCCTGGAGGGACACTCTAAATAATTAAGCGGCTTTTCGAAAATACTTGCAAGATTCTTTCTCAAGAGGTGAAGAACAACAGTAGCTTCAGCAAGGACACGACTCTCATGCTTGCGCAGATTCAGGAGATGAAATGTATTGTCTGGATGGAAGGTGATAAAGGGTGGACTGCCTGGGTTGATAAAATGGATGACATCCTGCACTAGCCTTTTGGTCTTTGTTGTTCTACTATGCCCTTTTTGTATCGATAATGTAGCATTGTAACGGCGTCTTTTTTGTTGTCTCTGATCAGTTGGCTCGGACATCTGCTCCTGTTTTGAGGCTCATCCTCTTTAGTCTGAACTTTTCACTCTCTGGAGCTTTTTGTACCTTGTTTGACCTCCTTATATTTAATATAAAAAAAAAGATCTTTTTAAAACAATATATCCTTAATGTTTTTTATATAGATTTATTTAAGTAATATTTTTCAATAATAATAATAATAATTTAAATAGATAAGATATTAAAAAATATTAAATTACTACACATAAAAAGAAGTTTCTAAAATTTAAAAAATTAAGTATGATTTTTTTTTTCTAAATTTACTATTGCATATAAAATTAAATTTCTATATTAATACTTAAAATTAAAAAATATGAAAATCTTTTAAAAAGAAAAATATTATGTGATTCATTGTAAAATATTGTAAACTATTTTCTTAATACTAAAATGGAAATAAAATTATAAGAGAATGAAAAACAATTATTCTTTTTAAAAATTCAAAATTAATTTGTATTTAAAATTAAAAAATTAAATAAAAAAGAAAATATACTAAATTTACCATTAATGAATTGAATTATGCAAATTCAAGACAATTATAATAGATAAAAAAAATCAAATAGAAAAAATGTTTGAGCTCTGTTGGTGAAAATAGAATTATTAATAACTAGTTACAAGATCACGGTGGTGCTATATGTATACATATGTTTGTATTTATACATATATGTATGTATGTATAATTTCAAAATTTTAAATGCATTATATTTTTAATATAGGTGAAATAATTAATAAATTTGTTTAGTTTGAGGTTAATTATGTCAAGAGAGTTCTAAAATTGTAGAGAAGGATGCAAGATGTTGAAATGATCTCAACCATTAAATTTTTTAAAATATTAAAAATATAATATATACTAAAAGAAAAAAAAGTGCATTCTTATATTTTAGTTTTAAATTAAGAAAATAAGAACAAAATTGCTTTTTTCTTTTAAAATTTTTACTTAGATTTTTAGATAAATAATAATAAGTTTTTAATAAATAGTTTTTTTACAAATAATAATATTAATAATAAATCAATAAATCACAAATAGACTCTTTTATTTTTAAATAGGGTTTCATTTTATTTTCACTAAGAATTCTTCTTTTAAATTTTTTACTTAGATTTTTAAATAAATAATAATAAGTTTTTAATAAATATAGATATTTTTTCAAATAATAATATTAACAATAATAAATCAATAAATCACAAATAACTTTTTTCTTTTTAAATAGAGTTTCATTTTTTTTTATACACCCCAGAGCAAACCCATTACCCAAGCCAACTCTACTACTCGTTGGGGTTAAATAGAGTTTCATTTTATTTTTGCTTAAATTTGGTGCTACTTGTAATTTTTAATATAAAAGATAAAATTTATATTTAACAATCTTAATATAATTTATTTTTATTTTTAATATTTTATTTAAAATACATTTTTAGTTTTTAAAATTTAATTTATTTAATAATATTTAATAATATTTTTTATTTGATAAAATTGAGTTTATGTTAATATTTTTTGTAATATATTAATTAGTTTTTAAGTACACATTTTATTAATATTTCAATTCTAATAGATTAAAAAAATAGTTTACTTTTTTATTTATTCATTTATTAACTTAATAAGTTTATTATTTGTTACTAATTTTTTAAAATGATTATGTTTATTAATATTTAGATTTTTGATATATTTTGACTTTCCATAGAGTTTATTCTATTTTATTTTTTGATTTATATTTAAGTTTGAAATTTATTTTTATTATTTATGTCTTTTTAAGAAATTATAAATAATAATAATTAAAAAATATTAGAATTAATTTAATTTATAATTATTTATCTTATTAGAACTTTAACTATTGTTGAATAATTCTATTTTGAATTTTTATTATAATTTATATAATAAAATTAATTTCAAACTTAAAATATAAATTTTGATTAGTCATTTCATGCCAACAATCCAAGGATAGCACATCCTATGGATTTATGCTTAGGGTTGCATGTCATTTGGTTAAGGATATGATAATTCACCTTTAAAACCTCTTTAGTGTACCCATTGCACAATTAGGAGGAAAATAGATAGATAGAGAAAGAGAGAAAATAAAGAGAGAAATAGAGAGAGACAAAGAGATACATAGAGAATCTAAAAGAGAGATAGAGATACAAAATAGAGGTATAAATATTAAGTAATAAATATGGAGAGAGGAAGAGGAAGAGAGATAAAGAAAGAGATAGAGGAAAAGAGAGAAGAGGAGAGACATAAATAGATATAGTCACATAAAGAGAGAGAGAGAGGGGGGGATGGAGGAGGGAGATAAATAGGGATAGAAAAAATTAGTAAGGGGAGAAAGATAGGGAGAGGAAAATAAACAGAGAGAAGAAATGAGAGAAAGATGGATAGAGGAAGAGATAGATTTAGAGATAATAAAAAAATATAAAGATAGAGAGGGAGAAAAAGATATAAAGAGACCTTTCTCTTTCTCTTCCCATATCTCTATAATATTTGATATCTCCCCATATGTACTTCTCCCTACATCTATATATATCTCCCTCTCTCTACCTCTCTCTATATAACTTTCTATCTCTATATTTCTATCCCTCCACCTCTCCCTCTCTCATTCTCTCCCTCTCTCTTTGTATCCCCCTCTTTATATCTCTATTTCTCTCTCTCCCTCTCTCCATTTCCATCTCCATCTCCATCTCTATCTCCTCTCTATCTATCTCCCTATCTCTATCTCCTTATCTCTCCTTACCTCTCTTTCTCTCTTTATATATATATATCCCTCTTTCCATCCATCTCTCTCTCTCTCTCCCTCTCTCCCTCCCTCTCTATCTATTTATATAGCTCTCTATCTCTCCCCCTCTCTCGATCTCTCTCTGTCTATTGATTTTTTATATCACCTCCTTTATCTCTCACTCTTTCCCCCTCCATTTCTATCTTCCCATCTCTCCATGTACACCTCTATTTATATCTTATTAACTCTATATATCTCTCTCTTATTTAATCCATCTCTCCCTCCATCTCTCCTAATCTCTCTTTATATATATCCATCTACATCTTTCTATATATCAAGTTTCCTATGTCTTTATATTTTTCTCTCCATATCTTCCTCTTTCATTGTCTCCCTCTTTCTATATATATCTCTCCCTCTCCCTCTCCCTCTCCCTCTCTCCTTTAATCTCCCCCTTTATATTTATCTTTCTATCTCTCATTTATATCCCTATTTTCCCTCTCCCTCTCCCTATAACTTCCTCTTCATATATCTCTGTAATTCTCTATCCCATCTCTATTTCTCTCCCTCTATTTGCTTCCCTCTCTATCTACTTATGCATATCTATCTCTCTCTATCTCTCTCCATATCTCTCTTACTCATACACACACTCCTTGTTTCTCTCTCCCTCTCTCTAGCTCTATCTCTCCATATTTAAATTCTAAAATATATCCCTCTATCATATTATCTATCCATCTCTCTTTACCCCCTATATCTTTCTCTCTCTCTACCCCTCTATATATCACTTCCTATTTGTATCTCTCCCTCTTTCATTCTCTCCCTCTCTCCCTCTCTCCCCCTCTCTATTTATTTATATTTTCCATCTATATCTATACCTTTGTCCTCTCTCTTTATCTCTCCCTCTCCACCATCTCCATCTCTATCTCTGACTTCCTCTTTATCTCTAACTTCCTCTTTATCTCCATCTCCTTATCTCTCTCTCTCTCTCTCTCTCTCTCTCTCTCTCTCTCTTATATATCTCCCTCTTTCTATCCACATATCCCCCCCTCTCTCTCTCCATATTTCAAACATATCATGAGCCTATTGGTAATGGAGCCTTATTATCTTCTTGATTCAAATATTTTGTTTTAGTTGTGTTCGAACCCCTATAAGTAGATGCATATTTGATTTGAAGCTATCATTTCTCCATTGAGACCTTTGTTTCACAAATAAAATCATTTTTAAAATATCCTACCAATTGACCTCATGTATACTACACAAATGTATGTAAACAATAAACCAAAAAATTACATAATTTACCATCCACACTTCTTCAATGTACCCATTGCACACCAAGGTGCAATTGCTAGCTATTATTAACTTTGATAGTCATTTATATGT